>JBAIZL010000406.1:1647500-1657500 GCA_036971475.1 Prosapia bicincta
AAACTACTAAGTAACATATTTGGTAATACATAGGTTGATGAGCTACATGCATATATAAAAGTATTAAATCGGCTATAAGGAGTAAACATTCAGTTTAAAATACTTGATTTAAAAAGGTTTACAATATAAAAATAAACCTACATGAAACTTCAACCAGTAAAAATATTGATTGAATTTTTTTGTCTAAATTGGCAAGACAAACATTTATAAAATTGGAAATAATTTGGTTTCTTTAAATATTTTCTCGTTAAAACGAAATGACTAAAAGTAATGGTTTTGTGCAGAATTTGAAAACAAGACATATTTATGCAGCTAAAGAATTATTGATGCAAAGAAAATAAATATTTTTACTAAAGTATAAAGTACTGAACATCTTGGTAAATAATGTTTGATATTCTAAACAGAATACACAACGTTTATCAATAAGAAAACATCAATGTGATGTTTGAATATTTTCCATAACTTCAAGCATAAAATCCAGAACAATTCTCTAAAGGTATCTTACTTACAAAATAAAATACTTATTATGGGTAAGATATTTACTTTCCAAAAAGTACATAAATAAAAATATTTTAACAGTTCCTAAAACAATTATTTCGTTTTCTTATTTTGTAAACTAGTAATTTTAGCAAATTAAAATTGACTAAATATAATTTAACAAAATTAATAATAATAATAAAAGTATATCTAAAATTTATATTTACATTTATAATTTTGGCGTTTTAGGCACATGGAATATTGTTTACGGTTTTTCTTGGCTACATTTGTTAAACCCAAGGGAAATTAATTTTGATAAAAAAGTTTGGATTATTGATAAATGACTTATTCGGCTTGAACATGCTTTGAGAGAAATGATAAAGGAACATTTTTATTTCAAGGAAACTTTATTGTTTATACCGCAAGTCAACGTAAAGCAGAGTTCTAGACACTAGCACCAAACTGCTCGATCGTTCTTCCTCTTACACTCACAATGTTACTGTGTCTAACGCTTTCAATAACATCAATAATTTTAAAAGCTTTATTTAGATATAGTTCAATATATTGAATTTTGTGTGGTTTAAAAATATTTAAATTAACGCAAAGTATATTTGGATGTTAACTTTGTATCCTCCTTAACATTTTTCTATTATCTTCACAAAATCTCATTTTGTTGCATGTAGTCGATTCGTTTATTTCACTATCGTGTTTACTTCTACCTTTCTTATTACGTGTAGCTTACAGTCTTATATTATGCTCATGTAGAAAGGCCTAGATCACAGAGTGGTTGACTCCTTCAAACTTGTTGTATGCGAAACCAAATCTGTAGATTTATCACCCTTGGGAAAATATAGGCATATTCTTAATAATGTGAATGTGTTCGATTTTACAATAATTTAAAAACACTTATCTTATTCGGCTGGTGATGAATAATACATTTTTAACGTGCGTTTTAGGAGAAAATTCTGAAAAATCTACTTCTATGATTCTCTTTCTGGATTTTAAGGATCTTCTTGAAATACATTTAAATTGTTTTTGTTTTCAAAAGTGAAAATAAAAATTTCAGGCTATTGAAGATTATCATTTAATGTAATAAACTCTTTTTTTATTTTATAAGCGTCATTTTTTCAAAATTTCAATCACTAAGTTCGCCGGGAATACAATGCTCAATTCTCGTCCGAGAAGAGCTTTGGTGATTGGTAGTCGGAGAAAGTGACAACAAAGAAGCCAAAAATACAATTTTACTACCGGCCAATATGTTTGCTCACTTCACAAGAGCGTCTAAAGCTTTGGGAATGATGGTGATTGGTAGTCGGAGAAAGTGACAACAAAGAAGCCAAAAATACAATTTTACTACCGGCCAATATGTTTGCTCCCTTCACAAGAGCGTCTACAAGGGCGGTACGTTCCATCAGGGTTACAAGACAAACATTCGGTACTAATGTTGCTTCTGTATAAAGAAATTCTATTTAGCAAACATTTAGTTCTCTTTAGAATAGCAACAGCATGAGCTACATCAAACGAAAAGAAACACTGTTCCGATGCTGTAAATCCTGAATTATATAAAGAAAAATCTCCGTCACTAAAGAGACCAGGTATTTCAGGTTTATAAACCTACAACTACATTTGGTACAAAAATATTACTTTCGACTGTGAACGGGTGCTTGCCCCCAAGCGTACGAGTTGTATCTTACAACAGATACTAGAGGTTCTTAGCTCACTGGGTCCGGGTTGAAAGACGTCTCCGCCATGTCCGACCTACTGTCGATCAACGAGTACGAGTCTGACTGCTCTCGTCCGTTGTGCAGCAAGGTGTAAGAGTCCCGAATGATGAGCAACCGGTGTTGGCCGTTCACGATGAAGCTGCTTCCTCTACGGAGCTTTTGCTTGCCCATTTCTAGATTCTCCTTGGTAAAGACAACGTTCTTATAGGCTTGGACGAAGATCACGACTAGGATGAAAGCGCCGAAGACGATGAGACCGTACTGGAGGAATGGCACGACGTTGTCTGCGAAAGTCGTCGACAGATAGACCCAGCTTTGTATGTTTGGCGTTAATTCGCTGACACCCTGTATAAAAAAAATTATAATTAGGTAAACATTATTCACAACTACTTCAAAGCTACGATTACAAACCTCTGCAACTTTATTAATCAAGTTCAAATTTTTAAACTCTAAATTTATAATCTACGTCTGTTTTGTTTCATTGTTTGTAGATAAAATAAATAAATTACCAAAAATGATAAAGTCGTTAAACAATCGAAGGGCTAAAATGTACTACAAATAGAAAGATATATAATAAGTATCTATTTTTCGATGAAAACGTAGAACGAATTGAACGTATAAAAATGCCAAGAGCTATACGAGATAGATGCCAGTTAATAGATGACATAAACGGAGCAAACAGTAAACAGAAAAAAAAAAATATATAGATATTTCTATCAGGAATTCAATACATATTTTATTTTTTAAAAGATCATTCAAGCAGAGATGCTTGACCTGTGAACACTACGTAAGCGGTT
Organism: Prosapia bicincta; assembly: GCA_036971475.1. NCBI lineage: Eukaryota > Metazoa > Arthropoda > Insecta > Hemiptera > Cercopidae > Prosapia > Prosapia bicincta. The sequence continues at coordinate 1,650,499 of JBAIZL010000406.1, forward strand.
TGCCGAGTAAAGGAATTAATAAATCAAAATCTGTAATTATTTGGTTCTAAAAACTATATGTAAAATAGGAATAAACATTTAAAAATATTATTTATATATGTTTTAAAATAAAAAACCGGATTACAAAGGAAACAATCGTTTTGATTTTTACCCTCTTGTATTTATTCTCCTATTATTTGTACGTTTAGCAAGTAATAGGTATTAGATAAGATACATCGTAAGCAGGCAGACAAATTAGCTCTTTGTATGTTTAGCAAGTAATAGAACAGAGATAAGATATATCTTAAGCAGGCAGACAAATTAGCTCTTTGTATGTTTTGCAAACAATAGAGATTAGATATAATATATCTTAAGCAGGCAGATCAATAGGCTATTTGTATGTTTAGCATATAATAGAGTTTAGATAAGATATTTCGTAAGCAGGCAGATCAATGAGCTATGTGTATGTTTAGCATGTAATAGAGTTTAGATAGGATATATCTTTAGAAGGCAGACCAATGAGCTAATTGTAAGTTTAGCAAGTAATAGAGGCTAGATAAATAATATCGAAAGCAGGCAGATCAATGAGCTATGTGTATGTTTAGCATGTAATAGAGTTTAGATAGGATATATCTTTAGAAGGCAGACCAATGAGCTAATTGTAAGTTTAGCAAGTAATAAAGGCTAGATAAATAATATCTTTAGAAGGCAGATCAATGAGCTATTTGTATGTTTAGCAAGTAATAGAGATTAGATAAGATATATCCTAAGCAGGCAGATCAATGAGATATTTGTATGTTTAGCAAGTAATAGTGATTAGATAAGATATATCTTTAGAAGGCAGATCAATGAGCTATTTGTATGTTTAGCAAGTAATAGAGATTAGATAAGATATATCCTAAGCAGGCAGATCAATGAGATATTTGTATGTTTAGCAAGTAATAGTGATTAGATAAGATATATCTTTAGAAGGCAGATCAATGAGCTATTTGTAAGTTTAGCAAGTAATAGAGGCTAGATAAATAATATCTTTAGAAGGCAGATCAATGAGCTATTTGTATGTTTAGCAAGTAATAGAGATTAGATAAGATATATCGTAAGCAGGCAGATCAATGAGCTATTTGTATGTTTAGCAAGTAATAGAGATTAGATAAGATATATCTTAAGCAGGAAGATCAATGAGCTATAGGAATAGCTTTATTTTCTAGGCGGGAATTTTAAAACACTTTTGTTTACGTTTTACAGAAGTAGTTTTACTTGTGAATGCAATATATATTTGTACATTTTTTTTAAAAAATACTTTAAGGGTTTTCACCAAATTTGTTATTTCGGTGGTTTTTAACCCCAGGAAGTCAATGGGATAGATGAAGATATTCTGAAAAATCGTCATTATTAGGTTTTCTAAAATTATATTTATAAATTATATATATATATATATATATATATATATATATATATATATATATATATATATATATTTGTAAATCTTTTCTTGAAAACTACTGTCAGGATTTTCACCAAAATTTTTATATTTTAGGAACAATTGTTTTCGAAAATTTTTAAGAAGTTCATATTCCAAGAATAACATTGGACTCAAGCTGGATGTACTATGCAGACATCAGTTCCCAGTTTGACCAGCAATTGTCATAATAATCCATGTCACAGGTGTAAACTTTTGATTATGTTGTTATCGATTTAAGAATTTTCGTTTTTATGCTAGGGGTGCTATACATGGCATGCTATAGAGTCTAAAGAAAGAGTAGCTCAAACATTCTTTTGCCAACTGATAATCCACATTTTACGCGAAACATGATGTTTAAAATTTCGGACTTAATCGGAGAATTACCTGAACGTGAATAGGCTTCCTGATACTGAAGAGTTATAATAACAAAACGAGCCTGACGTCTTGTGTACCCTAGTAATAATAATCAGCAATATTGAATCTGTTGAAAGCGTAAGAATACATATATACTATCTATTTATTTTAATTTTAATAATTTTTTTCAATATTCTTCTTCAAAAGTTTTAGGTATTAAATAACATTGAAAAATGAAAATTTTAAATAAAATAAATAACTAGTTATACCATGTCCTGAGCTGTTCATATAATTCCTGATTATTGGCTATATCTATTAACAAGCCTTTCCACCCTTAATAGGGGTGAATGTAAAGATCACTATAAAATTGCAGAATATATTAAGGAAAAACTACGTAACCCTCTGAAGTTGCGTTAAAGGTGGGTTAGAAGTGGGGTTCGTTCTCGAATCACGTACTTTGTGCGCCGGCGCTGGCAGGAGTTTTTAGAGGCACCTTCGTAGCAAGCGAAATGCTGAATTATGCGATTGTTCTCTCGTATTATGGCATCGTGATACAAGGTGACTTCTAACTGTCCGAGAGGAAAGTTCAAGAAGGCTAGGAAACTCAAGGGTTCAAGAGTAACATTCTGTATTAATTAGAAAACTTGAAAACATACATTTTTGCAATAGGTAACAGAATTTATAAGCAAACATTTCTAAATTTAACAATGGTTACACAGTTTTGATAAATTAAAGTTTCTGCACATTTTATCATAAAAGGCAATCAATATATTTTTCAAAGTTCGCCTTCAGAAATAAACAAAACAGGAATTAATAATACCAATGCCAAAAACTAGTTTGACTTTTTATGTTTTTCATCTTTTAAGACAAATGAATTGAAGGAAAATACAAAAGTTGAAATATTACAACTACCTAAAAGCCTCGAAAAAACACAAAACGAGGAACAAAATTAATTATTTTTTTACTGAAGATAGTTTGGAGTTATTAAACTTTTTGGTGAAGCAAAGCGAGTATCAGAACGTTTTAAAGGCTGGTGTTTGCAATCATTTTAAAGGAAAAACACTGGAAATTTAATTTAGGAATGATTGGAAAACAAAATTATAATGAGTAGGCCTAATACAGATTGAGTTGGATTCAGTTGGCACAAGACTGGGTTTACTCTTTCCGTGTTTGTTGAATAAAATTGAACAATTTCAAATATAACATTAAACCTTCAGAATCAAAGAGTGACGAAGTCAAAATGTCATTAACAGTAACGCAAAAGTAAGATTCAAAATAGCTGTATCTTACACTAAGAGCACCGAATAGGTAAGAAACATTTACTTTAAAGTAATGGAATATAGTTGAGCGGGTGAATATTAGTCGTTTAAACTAGTGAGGAATACTCTGTCTTGGGTTACCTGCAACAATACTTGTACTCGCCTAATATTGCATATTTCCTTTGAGAAATGCTCTGGTGCCTTTGAGGATATAAATATTTATAAAAAACAATCTTTTTTCTATTACACAGATTATACACCAAACGTTGTCATACCTCTTCTACCCATATAATGGGAAAGTTAAAGCTCCTGAAATCCTTGACCATGTTGATGTCTGAGTGCGTCACTTGGAGATTCAGCTGGACCCTGACCTTCGCTTCTGTCGTCACTCCAAGTTTCTGCAAACAGAATTACGTTTACAGTTATAACAAACAGTGGAAAGTATAGGGATTTCTCGCAACGAGGTAAACAAGATCATCCAGTCCGACGGAGGGTAACTCAAGAAATATGTTTTTACTAACGGAAGTAACTGTAAACAAAAATCAAATTATTCGTTCCGTTATTTAATTCCTATTCTTTAAAATATTTTTCTCGGCGTACATATTATAACAACACTAAAATAAATTCAAACATCTTGCTTCGATACAAGCTAGTAAAAATATTGAAGTATAGTGAAACATTCTTAAAGGTAGTACTGAAATATTTTCGTGTTATAAAACCGAAAAGCAAGTACCATAATAAAAGGGAGAGAAAATTAGGCATTATTACAAAATAAGCTTATTCTGAAATTAGCGGGCAACGGTTCGAGTGCCAAATTTATTTAAACGTACATTTAAATAATGAGGGTGGTAAATAAATACAACTTCCTACTACTTTTAACATTACAATAGAAAAAGTAAATGTAAAAGTGTTGGATGAAGAGGCAAATGTGAGCAAGGTGATTATAGAAGTGGCGACACTATAATCACCCGCATAGCGAAGTGGGAATAAAGTCAGATGTACAAGGAAAGTAATACAAGAAAGATATGAACAAAGAACAAGGTGATAATAGACACTTTACAGGGAGTTCAAGTCACCAGTCGAATGAAACTAAATGCAGAAGAAAGCAGATAAAAATAACTAAATTAAATTGATTCTCAAGAGTGGTCATATGAAAGAACAAATGCATGCGAATGAACGCAAGTTTAGAGGATATGAAACAACGGTTATGCTTCTGTATGGTTAAGTAACGAGAATACAAATAGACACTAGAAGAACAAAAAAAAAGAAAAAAATGAAGGATGTATAGAAGAAAGCATTAAAGTGCAATAAAAGTAAAACATTATGAGAAAGGCAAACAAGTCAAGAAATTCTGAATCAATAAAAAACGTTAATAAATGATATAAAATAGTTAAAGAGATATATATAAAGAGATAGATAGATAGATGGATATATGTGTGTGTATATATATATATATATATATATATATAGAAAGAGAGAGAGAAAGTAATGAGAATATAGGTAGAATGGAACCAGATAGTCTGGGAAATATTTACAATCACAATAAAACGTAACGACGACCCAAGAGATAAATTAATAATATTTATTTAAGTACAATTTTCTGCTTTTCCTAATGTTACAATATTCTCTTCCGTTGACGCGTTTTGGATTGACTCCATTTTCAAAACTCAAATCGTACTGTTCGTCCAAACCTTGGGTTCGTCTTTATATAGCCGACTAATAGCCACACCCCCACTAGTAATTAAAGATGAACTGAAAGTAAGATTTAAGTTTTGAAAACGGAGTCACTCCGAAACGCGTCAACAGAGGAGAACATTGAAAAGTTAGGAAAAGCAGAACGCTGTATCAAATACAGTTTGATTCTGAAGAAATATTTCTAACGGAATTGGAGATGAGTTAAATTAATAATAAATAAATAACATAGTAAACAATAACTTAAACCAATCCCAACGAAGGTAAACATGATTTTCCTTTCTCGCAAAAATATATGAAAATTAAAGTAGAAAATATTTTAGACACGTGACATAATAAATGTGATTAGACTAGAAAGTTTATATAGCATTTTCCTTACAAAACATAGTTCAAGGTACATGTTATTGTTCAATTTCTGGATTTTGTCAACTTATTATTAACAATATTTTCCTATTAAATATGTTTTTATATGAGAATATTTTTAAACTAAAGGAAAATGAAGGGTTCAATTATAGACTTACCTGTTAGTTCAGTAGCAGGACGTGAAGACCTTAACAAAAGTGTTAAAAACGAAACAAGTAATAGAATGGGTTGTAGCTCACAAATATAAAACAATATTTTGGAAGTTAAGAACAGATTAGATAGTTTTAAAATACAAAAATTAATCACTTAAACATATAAACTGTATAAATTTTTAAAGATGATAAATACATATTATTGATACAATCTTAAAGTGTATTATAACACACAATTAGAATATATGATTATATTTTATAATATAAGTTGAGTGTAAATTATCATACCAACACACAAATATGTATAAATACATACTTTCGGGCATAAAAATAAGTTGGGTTTATAAAAATGATAGATGGATAATTTATTGTTTTATCATTATTAATTTGTTTATTATATATTTTTAGTAATCTTTCCAAGAACTCTTAATGAGAATTGTATATATTTTATGAATAATGTTTGGAGTCGTCTTAAACAGGTAATTATTATTTAACAATAATTTCTTTACATTCTGTATAAAATCTAATTTTTTCAATATGTTTTTAGACCTGAATATGAAAACAAACTAATTCTCGAAACGTAGCCAAAGAAAAACAAAAAAAATAGACAAAATATAAATATATAATCCGTTAGTTCTTACAATAATCCCATACACGGAATAATAATAAAAGGGAATTAAAAAAAAAAAACATATTAAATAGCAGCATATACAAATGAAATTTACTCACAGGTTGAATTTTAAAATACGTTCCATGTTTTTCAACGTCGGGTGTGAGACCTTCCACCGTGTCTAATAGTTCAGGACTAGCTTTGTAGAAATGGGGGAAGGACATGAAGACAGGAGCATCTGGAAAACAAATAAAAGTCAATTTCCTTTTAAAAAGTTTTCGTATTTGATTTAGAAAAGTCTTCCGAGTTTTTAATTCCAAACAGTGTAACACTTAGAAATAAGAATCTGTTGAAACATATCATTATATTCGGAAAATATTATTTGGTAGCAATACTTTTTGTGCATTTCAAATTAAAGACATACATTTTCTAAAATATCTTGTTTTGTACTGCAAGATCACAAGATTTCAAGGCATTTTTAAGCATTACTTATAAAAAGAAATACAAGGCTAGTAGTTTTAACAAACATAATGTTCAATAAACCTAAATAATTCTATTAATTATTTTAGAAAGTTTCCTAACAATTTCAATATATATACTTATATGAAAGTTATTAACAAAGATGCCCCAGTTACGGGGTAGCTGTTTAAATACACTGTTTAGAAAACCCAACGTTTCCCCTTCATTCTTTCCGATACAACTTGCTTTATTTCTGTATTAATTAAGTTTCATCATTTCGCCTTTAACCTTGTGTTATGCTAAAGACTTACTGAAGTGACATGGCCGGATATTCTGTAGCCCTCTAGTTGGACATTTCTCTGAAGGACAGAAACACTTGTTGTCGCTATGATCATCTCCGCTCTCCATGACACCTTCGTCAGGGGTGTAGTAGCCTACCTTGATGCCGTTCTCGGTGAGCTCATGGCGATACCTCAGTGGCCAGACTCTGCAGAGATCCTTGTCGTACACGTGCACCAAATCTGAGTGGGTGATTGACCGGGGTGGAAACAACGATCCTGTAAGCAGAAATATGTATTAAGAATACAAGTAATACAAGTGTACAAGTCGTACAAGAAATACAAAGGAAACATATGAGTTTCTACAATCATTCTCAAATATTTTCAGATCAAA
>JBAIZL010000406.1:1662500-1667500 GCA_036971475.1 Prosapia bicincta
CACCATAACAGTCTAGTCCATAAGCAGGAAACATAGCTAAATGCGTTATACAAAGATCAAGTATCTCCACATGCACGCTACATAATTCATAGGAGCTGGAATGTTTTAATAACGAATTACACAGAATCTGTAACATCATACCTATTATTATAATGAATACATTAACGTAATCAATAACACATACATACAAATATATTTTTTAAAGTATATATTAATTTACTTAAAAAATATATTTTAATATTAACAGAATATGTTTTTGTTATAACTTTTTTCTGTTAACAAACAGTATACAAAAAAATGTAATTATAAACACCCTCTTAAAATGCTCTCATGAATATATATATATATATATATATATATATATTTTAATGAAGATAAAAGATAAATTTCGGAAAAATATCAATAAAATATAATTACTATTACTATAAAATTAGTATAAAATTATTTCGGCTTTAGAAATACTTACCAACAGAGGAATATTGGGTACGAAGATTCTGAGATTCTTGTCGACCGAAAGTTCGGGTAAAAATTCCAAAATCTTTTTGTGTTGAAAAGAAACAGTGCCGTTGTCGTGGAATGCGATGTTCACCTTTTCCATGTTTTCTCTAAACAAAATAATAACTAAACAAATTTCGTGAATGCAAGTTTGTTCGAAATTATTCAGTACATATATATATATATTCAACTAATCTCTTACTTATAAACGTTAGTGTCTATAATTACTAAAAGAAACATAAAGCAATTTTCAGTAGGAATTTTTTTATTTTTTTGAAAGGTTTTTAAAATAAAATTTAAACACGTCAAAATTTTGTTCATTTAAAATATTTTAAACAAATCTTTACATAAAATCCTATAAAAATATTTTATTAAAAATTAAAAAAACCTCAACGATATGAGCCTAAACCCAAAGATGGTGGCACAAAAACGTAATAACCTAAGATGGTGGCACAAGAAAGTAATAACCTAAGATGGTGGCACAAGAAAGTAATAACCTAAGATGGTGGCACAAGAAAGTAATAACCTAAGATGGTAGTACAAGAAAGTAATAACCTAAGATGGTAGTACAAGAAAGTAATAACCTAAGATGGTGGCACAAGAAAGTAATAACCTAAGATGGTGGCACAAGAAAGTAATAACCTAATGTGCCGAGATAGGGAATAATAATAACCTAAGATGGTGGCACAAGAAAGTAATAACCTAAGATGGTGGCACAAGAAAGTAATAACCTAAGATGGTGGCACAAGAAAGAGTAATAACCTAAGATGGTGGCACAAGAAAGTAATAACCTAAGATGGTGGCACAAGAAAGTAATAACCTAAGATGGTGGCACAAGAAAGTAATAACCTAAGATGGTGGCACAAGAAAGTAATAACCTAAGATGGTGGCACAAGAAAGTAATAACCTAAGATGGTGGCACAAGAAAGTAATAACCTAAGATGGTGGCACAAGAAAGTAATAACCTAAGATGGTGGCACAAGAAAGTAATAACCTAAGATGGTGGCACAAGAAAGTAATAACCTAAGATGGTGGCACAAGAAAGTAATAACCTAAGATGGTGGCACAAGAAAGTAATAACCTAAGATGGTGGCACAAGAAAGTAATAACCTAAGATGGTGGCACAAGAAAGTAATAACCTAATGTGCCGAGATAGGGAATAATAATAACCTAAGATGGTGGCACAAGAAAGTAATAACCTAAGATGGTGGCACAAAAAAGTAATAACCTAAGATGGTGGCACAAGAAAGTAATAACCTAAGATGGTGGCACAAGAAAGTAATAACCTAAGATGGTGGCACAAGAAAGTAATAACCTAAGATGGTGGCACAAGAAAGTAATAACCTAAGATGGTGGCACAAGAAAGTAATAACCTAATGTGCCGAGATAGGGAATAATAATAACCTAAGATGGTGGCACAAGAAAGTAATAACCTAAGATGGTGGCACAAGAAAGTAATAACCTAAGATGGTGGCACAAGAAAGTAATAACCTAAGATGGTGGCACAAGAAAGTAATAACCTAAGATGGTGGCACAAGAAAGTAATAACCTAAGATGGTGGCACAAGAAAGTAATAACCTAAGATGGTGGCACAAGAAAGTAATAACCTAATGTGCCGAGATAGGGAATAATAATAACCTAAGATGGTGGCACAAGAAAGTAATAACCTAAGATGGTGGCACAAAAAAGTAATAACCTAAGATGGTGGCACAAGAAAGTAATAACCTAAGATGGTGGCACAAAAAAGTAATAACCTAAGATGGTGGCACAAGAAAGTAATAACCTAAGATGGTAGTACAAGAAAGTAATAACCTAAGATGGTGGCACAAGAAAGTAATAACCTAAGATGGTGGCACAAGAAAGTAATAACCTAAGATGGTGGCACAAGAAAGTAATAACCTAAGATGGTGGCACAAGAAAGTAATAACCTAAGATGGTGGCACAAGAAAGTAATGACCTAAGATGGTAGTACAAGAAAGTAGTAACCTAAGATGGTGGCACAAGAAAGTAATAACCTAAGATGGTGGCACAAGAAAGTAATAACCTAAGATGGTGGCACAAGAAAGTAATAACATAATGTGCCGAGATAGGGAATAATAATAACCTAAGATGGTGGCACAAGAAAGTAATAACCTAAGATGGTGGCACAAGAAAGTAATAACCTAAGATGGTGGCACAAGAAAGTAATAACCTAATGTGCCGAGGTAGGGAATAATAATAACCTAACATGGAGGCACAATAAAGTAATAACCTAAGATGGTGGCACAAGAAAGTAATAACCTAATGTGTCGAGGTAGGGAATAATAATAACCTAAGATGGTGGCACAAGAAAGTAATAACCTAATGTGCCGAGGTAGGGAATAATAATAACCTAAGATGGTGGCACAAGAAAGTAATAACCTAATGTGCAGAGGTAGGGAATAATAATAACCTAAGATGGTGGCACAAGAAAGTAATAATTTAATGTGCCGAGGTAGGGAATAATAATAACCTAAGATGGTGGCACAAGTAAGTAATAACCTAATGTGCAGAGGTAGGGAATAATAATGTTAACCGTAATAGCCTTTACAGTGCTCACACATAGTTTCGTAAAATTTTTAGAAGATAGTTATCCTGTAAGGGATAAGAGAGTTGTACTCCGCAAAAAGTTTAAAATGCATAATAAATTCATTTTAATTGTTTCAACTATTTTAAAAATAACATTTTGATTCCAGTATCAATAACTAAGCTATATAGAGAAAATAATATAATTAAACACTTTACTAGTAATGTTACTATATTACTAACATTTGTTTTACTAATAACATTCTTATAACTTGTAGTGAAAATAATGAAATAAAATATTTATTTGAATGAATACATTTTAATTTGAGTATCAATCACTAATATACCTGTAGTAAAATTATATGTTGGTAATGTCGGTTTAGTTAAAGAGTAAGTGGAAACATAATGGTGTAGGATTGCTATCTGATATGTTGAAGACTTTGATGTCAGATGACATTCGACAAGTCGATGACATTTTATTGACTCGTCACAGGGCAACAACATTAACTAAATTGCAGTAAAAATGTAATAAATAAACTGAAAAGGTAGTAAGGTTGGATATATATATATATCATCGGGCTGAGTTTTAAAGAATATGATATATTTGTAATATTATTTGGTAATAATATAAAACCGAAATATTTTGTTTACGTGTACCGGATAGACACATTCCTTCGCCGCGATTGTGAGGAGGTGTATTCCAGGTAAGCAACCAGCCCAAGTAATGACATACTTTTATCCTATTCCATGCTCCTAGGGATCATTATGATCCTCGGTTTAGCCTAATCCCATTTACTCATCTTTAACATTGTTATTACAAGAGAGCGTACGAGACACTCTTCTTAATGACCCTGTAGAGAACGGTCTTCCTCTGGTATGTAACCTTTCATACGTGATACTACCAGCCTATATCACCCACCCAGGGATTTTATGGCCCCCCTATATTCGTATCCTTCTTAAGGGATGGGATCGTTCTAAGAAATATATTTTTCCAGTTTTACTACTTGTTTAAACGTTTCTCCAGCTTGTTATGAAAATTATCTAAATTTCAGCAGAACCAATTTTTATTTTCCATAACGTGTTGGCTTTAAGGTCTGTAATTGTAGTTCCAATAGAAATCCCAAAGGAATAAATCCCAGACAGGAATTTTCAAACAGGGAACCAACCGGTGAGTTAGGGGAGTATGAACCATTCGTCAAAGAAAATGAGAGTCAAGAAAATATAACCATAGCAGAACCACGGTCACAAAGCACACAGATGTTAAAGCACGGATACAAGACGTCCACAGTGATGAGGCAAGGATGCTCTGTGCTTTTGACACTTAAGATTCATTACGTGTAATGACGACAACGTTTGACGAGGCGAGTAATGCTGCCCTTGGATGGACAATTACCGACAGTTAGCTGTGTAATTGTATCAGGCAATCAGGTGAGATGACATGTCTTCTAACATCGCGACCCAAGTCGTAAAATGAATTATGCTAATTATACCCTTTCAATCATTTTTAATAACAACCATGTCGCACTTCCTGGAATATGGCCTCGAAAGTTTGTCGCAGTACGTAGAAATAATGAATTTAGAAGTGTAAATTAAATAAAATTCTTTGAATACAAAGTGTAAATAAGGGATGGCAAACTGGTAGCAAGATTGACACAGATGAGAATACGTTATTAGAATAGCAATGCCTTAATGTATTTATATATTTGCATGTAGCTCATACATTTTATGATTCTCTTGGAAATTACTCAAATCATCAAAACTAAACTACAGTCCAAATATGTACAAAAATATTTACAATACTTGTAAAAGATATTGTTAAAAAAATGTAACTAAAATAAGGCTTTAAATGCACCTATAAAATTTAAAGAAATTATTAAGTTACATTAAATATTCTCATATAACCCCTTTACTACCCCCCTGCACCTATACGCCAATTAAACCTATTACACCCTGCACCTATT
>JBAIZL010000406.1:1672500-1735000 GCA_036971475.1 Prosapia bicincta
TGCTCTTTGAGCTTTCCTGCCTGTTTATTTCAACAAAAAATTAAAATAAAAAAAAATTTCATTTTACAAAACCTTAACTAAATTTAACCAAGATTACAACTACTTGCGTGGAATTGTACTAGTTTACAATTACAACTAAAAATGCGGGAAAATTTCCACAACTTCGTCATGTAAAATGTGTACGGATCGCACATGGAATGTGGACAGTGTTCATGTATACGTATCCAAGCTGTATTATTTAGATCTTTATCGGTTGGTTAGTATTTCCGGAACACATCCCTGACACGCAATAAGATTCTCCTTGCTTAATAAAGGTGTTTATATATTTGCAGGAGACTCAACTAATTTGATTTAATTCTAATATAAGACGGGTTGTAACTAAACTACACTCATACCGAGCGACGCAGTCATAGTTATAACAGAAGTAATCTATTAAAGTTTGTTTTGCACGGACGTTCAAGTTTCGAGTAGGCGTCTATGTCACTTTAACTCATAGCTACAGCAACAAGGTATGGTAAGGCAATAAATACCCTTACCCATTAGGATATCCCAAAGTTTCCTACATCATCAATAGCAGGACCTTTCCTGGCAGGGTTTCTTTCTTACCAGGTTTCCTCATCATACTCTTGCTATTCACGCGATACGTACCTTACTGTCTCCTTTCAATGCCTTCGGATTATCCATGGAATGAGCATGATAGATAGCATGGTACATGGTTAATCAATCTTGATTCCCTCATTAGCGGTTGGGTTATTAACCGTGTGTGCTTGTGCGGAGGAAATATCACGCGAGAGAATGGGTTTTGAGGCCCAGCTCAATGTTCAAAAAAACTCAATAATATTGTGTTTTTAATTGACAACAGTCTAAGATTGCATTTAACTAATGAGTAAAGAACTGTAGTATTAGGGATCGTTTGGTATCATCCCTTATGAACGACAGAAAGGATTGTGACAAAGGTGAGACAAGGAGCCCTCTGGTATGAGAGATATTTTGGCATCACGTCTACAGGGTTGAGTGACAGAACTACCATCAGGGTCGTAAAGGCGTGTCGGCTTGTTACACTTCATTCTAAGGAAACAGATAAGTGATTAGCCGGAGCTAATCTAACCTTATTTCTTTATATTACCACTAAACCAGTCCCGATAGTAAATAGTTCTAATTGTCGCCACGAGAGACCGACAGCTGACCGATTGTGAGGGCAAAGCTTGATTTGTCCGGACTAGATTTGAAATGAAATAAAGTCAGTCATCGAAGAGAATCTTATAGAGAGAAGATACGCCTTCCTGGTGACCACATCCCGCGGCATGCTATCTTCCCGAGGTAACTTATAATACTAAAGATGACTCACAACAGGAAACGACCTATTTAATATCCCTTTTATATTTACTAGAAACACATTCTATTTGCACCACTGTCCTCGGCCCGTACACGATTATTTATATCAATTAGTTGTTCTAAATGATATTTTAAAATTAATATGATTTTCTGTTTTATCAAATCCTCCAGCAGCAGTGCGGTTTCACTAAGAAAAGACATAATGGTTCCCTGGTATTATAGGGGAAATAGGGGTATTATACTTATAGAGGAAGATTATGGCAGCGGGAGTAAAACCCTTTGCTTGAAGTAGACCTGGTGGTAAAAGGTGTCTCCCAGCTACCCAGTATTAAAGGACTAAAGATTGATACGCAAGGCAGTCATGCCACAGCTTAATGTGCGTGACATGTGTCAGCGATATATCGGTATGTTTTGTCCTAAACCTAAGTAGATATTTTGTCTTGAATTTCAGGTATTTTAAAATTAGGTTGATAAAATCCGAATAGCGGCCTATTAGGTTTGTTTGTCTTTATATAACGTCAACAAACACCCAGACCTCGTGACTTGTCAAAAAAAATAAAAACTTTGTGTTCTAAACACATCGAGACATGTTTGTCTATGGAGACTTTAAGCTTTAAAATGAAGCTAAATTATAATAAATAGGTTTTTTATTTTGATGAATCTATTTTGGTTTGGTAAGTGTACCATTAGTACTGTACTACCTACGATATGTTTTCAAAACAGAAAGTAATTAAATTTTAATTAAACAACAGAAAACAGTTTTTCAACTATTTATAAACATGAAACGAGACGAGAGCTTCTGTTGACGTAATTATTGATATCATCATTAAGTGGCGAGCTATTAAATTGTATCGGTATTATTTAACTTTCTATTTACGGTCTGCCTTCCAAAACATCCGTAATGGAACACATCAAACCGTTTAAGCTTTCACTTTTACTTTAGAATTATATATGTAATAATTATTTAATAATTAAATATATAATTAGGTACAAATAGCGCTTTGGTTTCTATTTTGTTTTTAATTTTACGTTTCTAAATGTATTTACCAATGTAACGCTAAGGATATCTTTGTTACAGAGACAATAGCTTCAGCTTTTACAACTTTAGAGGAACAAAATACAAGTTTACTAGACCTTTGATGAGCTTAAAAAAATAAAAGTAATTAAAAAACACATATTTTTTATAAAATTAAAAAAATAAATCCCAAATCTTAGTAAAGCATTTTTATAAGAAACGTTGTTAAATGAATTTATTTTTAATAATATATATGGAAGGATGTGTAAAACTCTTATTGCAAGATTTTACTGAGTTAGATAAATATATAATTTAAAGCAGAAGATTAATTACATGGTTTTTGGTTTACGTTTCAACTTTATATTTGAAATAAGTGTTTTAAAATTATACGTCCACTGAAGGTTGAATAATGTTACGTATTAGATAATTTAAATAATGAGCCTAAATTGTAGTATAATAAGGCAATTCCAATAATAGTTTAGGAAAACGGACATTATAAACTTAATTTATTGGATAAACAATAAACTGAAAATTGAATAAAACATTTGCAAAGAGAGAAATAAGTACTGTAAAGTAAACAAAAAACATTTGGCGTTATTCACCTGCAATTAAAAAAATACAATTTTGTTGACAAATATATATATATATATATATATATATATATATAAATATAAATATATATATATATAAATATATATATATATATATATATATATATATATATATATATATATATATATATATATATATATATATATATATATATATATATATATATATATACATATGTGTGTATACACACACACACACACACACATATATATATATATATATATATATATATATATATAAATATATATAAATATTTTTGTAAAAATATTTTATTAGATATTTATTTTTCTGAAGATGCTGGTACTATTTTAACGGCGAAAAGCTTTGAATAAATATATTCATTAAAAGTATTCTTGTTTTTGAAATAATTTATTAACTATATTACAAGAAAATATATCACCATATTTAATATATTTAATATATATATATAATACGTTTTCTTGTTTAATAATTTAAAACAACATAGGTTATTCAAATACAAGAATATTTATTAAATTAATGATGTTGGTACTGTTTACCAACAAAAAGCTTTGATATAAATTAATAAATATTCTTGTATTTGAATAACCTATGTTGTTTTAATATATATAGTGTGTGTGAGCGTGTGTGTGTGTGTTTGTGTGTGAGTGTGTGAGTGTGTGTGTGTGTGTGTGTGTGTGTGTGTATGTGTGTGTGTGTGTGTGTGTGTGTGTGTGTGTGTGTGTGTGTGTGTGTGTGTGTGTGTGTGTGTGTGTGTGTGAGCTTAGAAGCTTAGAAGTTAAGATTAATCTTCAGTTTTGAATGTTTAGTTAATTTATTCTTACTTAGTATTTACATACATTTGAATTTTGGTTTTCTTTCTGCTGAGTGGAGGTTTTAAATGTTTTATATGAATTAAATCTTTTTATTCAGTTCACTCATTTAAAGGTATATTTTTTGATGAAAAATCTTATACCAATTCATTAAGTTTTATATAAATTGATTGTTCAATTTTCAGTCTATCATAGTTAATTTATGTTTACATTGTTAGGTAGCAAACATTTGGTCATGTTTTTCGCTTATAATTGTTGACAATGATCTCACTATAAAATTCGCAGCAACAATTATTTAAATACTTTTAAACATAATTTTACAAAGTATATCCTACGCTTTTCTCATTTATCATGAACTCCTACTATTTACACTCTTGAAGTGTGCTAGAAATATTGGTGGCACAAATTGTACAACGGAATTAATATTTCGGTCACGTGAAAGTAAAGAAACAATTCTCATCGGCCTTTAACAATTTCCAGAGCGCGCCCTTGTGCTGCACCTGGTCTGATGACATTGGCTTAAATATTTTGAAAGGGATGTAGGTTAGAAACACATCAACCAAGGCAGACTATTGTCTGCAGTTGAAAACAAACCAAAACCGGCGTGTTTTAACTATTAGATGCAAATGGAATACAAACAAAACCTTTAAAATCAATCGGTGATTATAAGTTACAAGGTAACTTGAAGTTGGGCATAAATATTTTTAACCCATTAATTGCAGAGGTATTTATTGTGTTCGTAAAAAATTATCGATTATAATCAATTTAGAAACCTATGAGTATTTAGAAACCTTTTAACATTTAAAATTGCTACCTTATACAATATTGAATTGGATTTTTTAAAATTCTAAATGGGCAGCACGGGGTGGATACTATTTTCGCGGGAAAATATTTTCCCTTTACTTTTTACACACAGATTAAGCTCTGTGTACGATCATTGTGTCACTTACTAAGCTCTGTGCACGATCATTGTGTCACTTACTAAGCTCTGTGCACGATCATTGTGTCACTTACTAAGCTCTGTGCACGATCATTTTGTCACTAAGCTCTGTGCACGATCATTGTGTCACTTACTAAGCTCTGTGTACGATCATTGTTTCACTTACTAAGCTCTGTGCACGATTATTGTGTCACTTACTAAGCTCTGTGCACGATCATTGTGTCACTTACTAAGCTCTGTGCACGATCATTGTGTCACTTACTAAGCTCTGTGCACGATCATTGTGTCACTTACTGTACAACTAACTCTATGTCGTAATCCTAGTCTAACATTGATGTGACAACATTGCGTTCTCAGATTTAACTTATAAACCCATAAAGTTTAAGTGTTGCATTAAAGTAGAATGGCCAACATCAATGCCTACAACGAGGCCTAACAATAAGTACTTGTGCATATCAAACAATAATGTTTAATAGTCTGAAGCTGAGCGCAGTAAATAAAACTTGGCACAAGCCTTTCACAATTCTCAAACAAGTGGACTTGTTAATGATTAAGTACCCTCAGATAGATTAAGAATATTTTTACTCAGTGTTTATGTTATAATATTATAATTTTTCAAAGATAACTTCATGGAATAAAATAACTACAATGCAATATTATTTTGCATCCTTAACCTCGCTGCCAAAAACTATACAGCCTTTACTTTACGATCAGGAGACTAACTTTCTCTTTGATTTTGATGAGTTTCGGCGAATCTTTGGGTTGTATCTTTGCACTATCACGACTTGCTTGAATTTTTGATAAATTAAATTTCAAAATTAGATATCACTTGGGCAATTTTCACCACCCTCGTGTGATTATTAAGGTTGTAGAATACGTTTTAATTAAGTGATAAAGAACATCAACTCAAAATCAATAGTTTTTCTCTGATGCGCGTTTCAGTGGCTAAGTTTTCATCATCAAGGACAATAGCTATACAAACTCTAAACACTAACTACGAGTAGAATTGAGTTACAGCGTAGAGTTAGTGTAGTTATACTAACGAATGATTATGATGATGGTTTTGGCATCGAAACACGTACGAGAAAATAGATTATTAGTTGTGAAATGATCGTCTTTATTTATTACTTTTCCTCATTGAAAGATAATTTCAAATGTTGGTAGAAAACGTCTCACTTACGTCTCTATTTTCCCTTTACTCTATTTACTTTACTTAGCACGGTATTACCAGTGAACGTTCTGACAAAGATATTTAGTTTGTCAAAGAAAACCGAGTTTTGTTATATTTTACCAGTAGCCACCATGTTGGAGTAAACTGCATTACATAACTCTAGTTCGTTCAGTTGTTTTATTTAAAACAATATTTGTATAGTTTTACAACTAACGTATTTAGTTTAATTTTCAAAAATCATATCGAGGAAATTCAAGTTAAAAATAATATTTGTACACTAAAAATATTTGAGTTCATTAATGTTTAGTTCAAAATTTATCCCGTTTCCATAGGAACGGCTACTTCGGTTTAGTTTTATTTTCAACACTTGGATAAAAATAACTTGACAAACGAAGAAATTTCAAAGTAGCTAATGGTTCAGGTTTATTTTACCATTCAAGGTCAAACCGCTATTCATTGTATCAGATTTTGGCTCTAAACAGTTGCAGTACATGAACGATAACATAAGATAAAAATACTCATTAAAGCGCCATTAATTCGATGGAATAATATCCCTTAATGCGTGCAAAGCAATAGTAGTTTCATTCATAACAGAGAACGATAAGGGCTTTTTCTTTATCATAGACTTTTTAAAATTAGCTTCCTGTACTTTTTTCGAATTAATAAATATCATACAAAAATAAATATTTGTATAAAAATAGTATGTAATCATGATAGTTAAATTTTAAATTAGTGTTTTTATTTACTAAAGTTAAAATACGTAAATAAGAAATTTTTCTTAAAATCATATTGATGTTAGGACCATTTATTCCATACTTCAACTGAAATATTTAATATGTTAAATTGAAAATGTATCATATTTATACATTTTACTTTTTTAATTATCAGTTTCCTATTACCAGACTTTTACTTATTTTAAAACAAATTAATAAAAAGTTGGAAATAAATATAAATGCATACATTGGATACATTTCAACTTGCTTAACAGCAGTTGGATAAAATCATTCACGATATTTTTCCAGGATATGGAAAACGTCATGAGGACATCTCCGAACGTTCAACCTATAGGGAGTAGAACACTCATCGAACGACCTTTCCATGAATTTTAAAAATGACATTTAAGTCGCGGAATTAAAACTCACCTAGGTAACTACCTTGTATAGAACAAAATGTATTTTATATTTGCCAAAAGTAACTATTTATTGATGAAGTCTATAGAAACCGTTTGATAACAGTCGATAACACGTTTAAAACTGTAACGATTTAGAGATAAACATTGAGCGTTTGTTTCGTAGAACATTTTATTGACTTTTATTGAGAGATGGATGTAATTTCAAAAGTCAGGTAGGTCTGTGCTTCGAGCTAGGAGAGAAGGGGAAATAAAAGTCTGTAGAATTTATTAAGTTATGAACAACAAAAACATTTTGAACTTTGAATGGTTACGAACTGCAGTAATAGAATAGAAAAATTATAATTACAATAAAATTCGTATAATTGTTCACAATTTAACCAGCATAAATAATTCAATACATTTATACAGAGATTTCTCTGACAATAAATTTGTGATATATCTGAAACTTTTGTCAATAACATTTAGTTGTAAGCATTTGCTTCAGACATTTGCATATATAAAACTGGCTATTTGTCTCGTAATTAAGACTAGCTGATTTGAAACGCACAATTGCAACAGTTAGAAACATTAGTGGTCCTTGTAGGCAAACTACAAATTAAATTCGAGCAACGAAAACTCAGCTTGTAATTCTTTCTTTCCTCTAAATTTAGGAACTGGCCACTTTCGTTCCTCCTCTAACAATACCTATTTTAGGTGTAGGGAAATGAAAGAAAAGTAGAATTAAATGAAAAGTAAATTTGTACTTTCGATATTTACAAATATGTTTTTAAAATACAAAACAGTCATAAAACAACGCGATAGTAAAGAATACTGCATATATAAAAAAAGTCAACTTTTATTGTAAAAATAAATAGTAGCAGCAAAGAAATTAGAAGCCTATATGTCTATATAATATACATTGTTCATTTATAGGTAACAATTTCATAAAGAACACTCTGGTGTTGTAAGACCTAAAATTTAGGCACTTTTTGTCAAAATAGAAAAGGGAAACGTATTTGAATTAGGTAAGGCGAAGTAACAAGAATAAATCTGCCCTGGTTTTGGGAAATGGAGGAGAAGCATGGTTAATGTAGGCAGTCGGTTTCAGTCAGTGCCATCTTGTACGATAATATGTAGGCTACTTGGATTTCTAGAGGGATGATTTTTCTCCTGCAGGATAGTAGGTTTGGATATGTTCGTCCCTGCATGTGGTGAGAAAACGTTTAATTAAGACGGGCTTCCTTAGAGTTACCCTGTTATTACCGTTAAAGGTTTCAAAATTTATCACAGTCTTGGTCATTGTGATTGTCATCGAAGTTATTTTGGCTCCTGTAACAATAAAGTTGACCATATTAGGAAAAGCTACGATTATCAAATCTCTCTTCATACCTACTTAGCTTTAGAAACGTAGATTTTGATTTTAATAAAGCCTAAGTCTTATCGACATCAGATATTAATACGACCTTGGTATATGTAAATAGGGCCGGGGAGAAAACTGGATTTTCACATCGACTAGCTGAAGTATTAACATCTGTTTATACGATGGTTGGTATATAACTCCATGCTGGGCCTGTGGCAGAAAGAAATATCTACAAATAATTTGTTATGTCACTTTTCGCGTGGAAACTTGTACAGCCTCATGTGGGAACACTGCATTATATGTGCACTGTCCATGCTCGAACCTACACGTGGGTTCATACAATATGGTATCCTCTTCTTTTGCCGGCAATGTTTATTTATTTTCAAATTCTATTTTACATGTTTCTTATAGATGCTCCAATGTTGTTAAATATACACTACCATTAAATATATTTTATTTTTAATCTGTAAACATTAAAATTTATATGATAAATATAAAAAAAGAGTTACTGTTGTATAAATAATAAATAGCTACATGACTGAAATAATACAATACTCATCGTATATCTAATATATTACAATATCATCGTATATTATAATATAATACCCGTAATAAACTCATCTTCTCTACTGGCAGGAATATTTTATATATTTGACTACATTTTTCTGTCATTCTTAACAATACAATATTTTTCTTTCTTAATGCGTTTCGGAATAACTTAAATCTCAAAACTTTATTAATAATCCTGAAATAGGACTTATAATGCCCCCCCCCCCTACTAACGTTTGAGAACGGAGTTATTCAGAACCGCGCCAAAAAAAAAAAATATTAAATTTTAGGAAAGGGAGAAAATATACTCACTTGTATATCTATATACTTGTTCATTATAATGTTATACTGTCGTCTGTGTTGTGTCGGTTAGGACAAACTTTGAAAATCACTTTGTATTCGACTTCGAATTAATCTGTTGAATTACAAATGATTTTATTTGCTAAAATTATAGAGGCAATTTTAAAGGTTACGTTAATATTTCACTAATAATGCAAAAAGAAATCCATTATGCGTATTACGTTCTATTATTTTCCAATTAGTTTAGTATTTAGGTTGCTTATATTTATTGCTACTTGTAAATTTGTCATTAGAATAATATCATTTCATTGTAAAAACATTTGTGAATAAAATACAAAAAAATGTTAATGCTGCTACAAAAGGATTATCTAGTTGATAATCCTTTAATGTATAGTTACCCAACTATATTATATAGTTTATTGTAGCTAGAGTTATTAAAGGTCACGAAAATTACTTAGTTAATAATTTAATCTAGGAATACAGTCAATTAAAAGTGTAAAGTATTTACTTGAAAGATTTCAGGAGATAAGTTAAATGTTTTTAAAAGGTTTTTACATAGAACATTTTAAAAGAAATATTCCTAAATGGAAAGATTTTAATGGAAACATATTTTGTTTTAAATTTAAATATAGCGCAGCTCTCATGCCCTCGTAGAGAAATATTCAATTTAAATAAAATTTATTCAAATAATCTTAGATTCAATTTAATTAAAATAATTAACTGTCTAGATCCAAAAGCACGTCTTACCTATAGGTTGCAAATATAGATAAGTTTAAAAAAGGGACATAAAATTCTTTGATAAAACAAAAAATTATAATAAGATGACAAAATTATCACTTATTCTGGGTCATGTACCTGAATCAGACCCTCATGATACCTGAAAGTAAAACCCTTAGATAGTAAGGATAGGGAATTTGGAAGGACCAGGGAGCTCTGTATAATGTCTGCACCGTCCACAGGTCAGTTGGCAGTCCTTGGAGTAGACTGCCCTCAACCCTCTACCCCGTAAAAGTTAAAAAGGTCAGGTCAGAGAAGACAAATGTATAACCATAGTTGATGACGTTGAAGTAAATAAGTTAGACAAAAAAGGAGAAGAATTGGAGAAAGTTGGATTTACGATTAAGGAAGTTGCGCAAAAACTACGACTGAATCTTTGCCAACGTTCATTTAAATCCGTTTTATTTATATTATTTTAAGTAACATTAAACTTCATTAATATTCTGTATTATCAACCCTAATTAAACACAAGGTATAAACAGATTTTGGTATACATTTGTTAAAACGTACGAAGATTTGTGTACTTTAGTGTATTTACTTTTTCCAAGTATACATTTAATGTTTATCGTAGTGTATTTCTCTTTATATCACCTGATTAAATAAATATTCATTGTTTGTTATGTTTCAATTTAAAAACGCATTGCCAACATTCAATTCCGTCCTTACACTTCAGTTGCCGAGAATGTACTTGCACCTTCATGTACTAACTAAACACTTCAAAGTACAAAGTTTCTTCTTAACAAGAAAGTACTGTTTTACGACCAACAAGCACAGGAAATAAAACCAAGGAAGTAATCCGTCCTGAAGATATAAAGTATATCGAAACGCGCTAGTTGTTTTTCCGAAATGTCAAAACAAGTGAAAGTGGCAAAGCGATAAAACATTTACGTTTTGAAACGTCATGCAAGTCATTAAGTTTGAGTAATAGACAATACGGTTCGATTGCAGCAGATATCACGGCGTAAGTAAAACTTAATCATTTCAGTGTAGAGAAAGCGTCGGATGCTGTGCGTGATGCAACGGCTTACGATATACGGAGATATTACAGCATCCTTACTTCCTTTACGAATTCATGTCACTGTGTTGGAATGCGATCTTACGCTATCCAATTCATAAAGATTCACTTCTTCATAACATTTCATTCCTTTTATTGACGCATTTCTCTTCTGTGGATGGTCTACAGGCTAAATACGAATATTAGATTGCATCTTATGTGTAGACCTTGAACTGAATGACAAGACGTGTAGAAAAAACCCTAAACTCCAACATTCTGTAATAACGTCGGGGCTTAGTAAAAGAAAGGAATGATTGAAAGAAAGGAAAAACAAAAGAACTTGGCAAATTTAAGGACATTTGAAGAACGGTGTATAAGAGAGTTATTTGTAATGGCTACGAAAGTGTTATTTATATTGATATAATTTCATTGTTGAATGTATTATGTTGTTTGACTGTGGCAACATGATAGATGCTTAATTGTTGTAGCTAATCTAAACATCATTTTCAGGGAATTGCAGGAATTATAATTGTATAGTGTAATAAATTAACTGCAATTTTCTACAATTTGCAGTTTTTTTATTACTATTCTTTTAAGATTATCTAGGAAATTTAATGAAGTAGTTGTACGTGTCACTAAGAGAGATATTGGGTCTGAGTGTTAGAAATGTAAATGCTTCTAATGGCTATCAAATTAATCCGTAAGTATAGAGTTTGATTTTCGTGAAACTACCACGGTGTACTACTTTGGTATGTATATATATCTATCATTTATTAACATTGTAGAAAAAAACATTTCAAAAAAGAAAAGTAGAGTTTGTAATGAACAGGTAAGAAGGCGTTAATAATAATAAATTTACACAATTTTTGTACCACACTTCTGGAGGTTTTAATGAGGCAAAGAAAAAGTACGCTATAACTAACAACTAGTAGCATTTTAAAATTATTGATAAACCAGGTATTTATCCCTAGCCTGGACGGAAAGTGAAGAACTGATGGTTTGAGAGGTAATCGTAAAATCGATGTCAGTGTAACAGGTTTGAAGCTATTAGAATGTTTGCGGCCAGTATTGGCAATATACCAGATACCCGAGGCTAAGTGTAGTTAATTAGAAAAGCAGTTTTGTCTCTTAGAGATTCGGGGAGTTGAACATTTGTTTTTTTTTTTTTAAGTAAGATTAAATAAAGTTAGTTTCTAGGATATAAAAGTCGATTCTCTCGACACTCGGTTTATCCAGAGTAAGTAAGTTTTATAGCCTATTGGCGTTTTCTTTTGATAGTTAGTCATTTTTTATACTATTTTGCAAAAAATGTTTTTAAGATGAGTATTGTATATAGATAGAGTTATGGGAGGAACATCAAATATTTGGGGGGGGATCACTTTGGTTCACTTGTTCAGGCTCGGAAAAATTAATTACTTTGCATACCATGACCCTGTATATCGTCGAATATAGACCATTTTTAGGTCACAGATAAATATTTACCAGCTGCTCAGAAATATGATGCTACTATGACATGTTACTTGACTTTACCTTACAGTCACAGATTGAAGAACTATAAAGAGCTGCTTTTCCGCGAATATATAAAACGGAAGCTGTTTTTAAAAGTATTTTTAAAAAAATTGGTTCTGGCACTCGGGGAGTCCCGGCAGAGGTGATAACAAAATAGAGCTAATGGTTTCGCAAAATGTTCAGTGAAAATCGCCATAAATATGAATTTATGAATTTTGCAATAACTTTTTACATCTTTGAGGAATGTGAAAAAAAGTGTTACAAGAAAAATTTAGTATAGTAAACTTCAATGAGTTTTGATAGATGTAGATTCGAGAGAAATGTGTAAGTCCAATGATTTCAGCACTGCCACACTGTATTTAAAATTTACATATGTGAAGTTTAAGCAGATAAAATGCGCCAAACCTTAGACGAGGTTGATATAAACCACTTCGGTTTGACGAGCCGATTGGTTCAGCATCTATTTCAATGCAAATTTATGTCTTTCAATGTCAGAGCCCATTTCCACTTCATAAATAAAATAGTCTGTGCCTTAGGGTTACTATACAGAGTAAGGGTGTGCTATAAGATCAAGGAGGCTGTACGTAGCCTACGTGATTGTTGGAATATATTAAGGAATTTAGTATCAGAGTATGAATGTTTAGCATGTATTACGTTGACGGCGTTATGTGAGGAAAGATTGTTAATATAAGTGATACGTATTTAGCTTTTGCCATGACTTAATAATGATCATATAAAGTTAGAAGAAGAATTATATTGGAAAAACATACAAAGTTTTGTCTGTATATAGTTACATATGGGTAGCTTCTGGTTTGCCTTCTATACAGGGTAAGTAGGAGATGTTTTAAAAATGTTAATAATTCAGTACTTCGTAAAGATAATTAAATAATCATTGTTATAAATCATAGATATTTTCAAGAGAAAGTAATCAAAAGTGAGTAGTAATTATAGAACAGAGAGGGTAAAATATTTGTCAAACTTGTTCCACTTGACAAATGGATAATCTGGACGGATTGTCTTTTACCATATTTTATAAATACAATCACCACGTTTTAAGTTTATATACATATATATATATATATATATATATATATATATATATATATATATATATATATATATATATATATGTGTGTGTGTGTGTGTGTGTGTGTGTGTGTAACTTTCATTTCTTCATAGCTTTGAATAAAATAGAATATCAGAGAAGGCGTAGTACGGCCAAGGTCTTGACCGGAAATTTAAAGTGGTACCGGACACAATACTTTCTGTGCTAAGCCATAATGTGGCCAACGTTAAAATTTAATTAAAATTTCTTTCAGTTATCTTGCAATTGGCGGATGAAAGCGTTTCTTGTCAAGTTACTAAAAAAAGTTGCGAAATTCCAACAAAATAAAGAAGTAAGTAGGTTATAAAAACCATAAAACTATTAATATTTTTTATCAGTCGGTTGAAAACACTGCTATGTAACCAATGCGATGTTATACCCATGCTATGACCTTCCTGTTACAATTGATGTCTTTCTGGAATCTCAGAGTAAAGAATATCACTTATAAAAAATCCAATCTTGCGGATAAAGTACCAAATTAAAGTGCCTTAGCTACAGCCTAAACGCACAAAATACGTCTAATTCTTTACGCACGAAATAAGAAAACAAAAAAGGTTACAAATATCAAAAAGCACTTATCACTTGTGTTAGGCTAAAAGTAGTTTTAAAAGGATTTCATATTTTCAAAGCTTTTTAAAGGTAAATATATCTCTGATCATCGGATGTTGCAGTTTGGAAATATTGTTATTAATTTATATTCTTACATTATCCATTGTAAATATTAGGTTAATCAATGAAACATTTATTTCTATACTTATTACTATAATCCCCGCCACCTGTCCTTGAATAACCTGCTCAGGTTAAACAATTATGCTAATTTGGTATAAAAAAAGAGAATTATAGTAATAAAAATACCATCAAATTGATATGAAATAAAAGAAATGTATGTTAATTTATCCCACACAAGGTATAAAATTGATGACATATAAAGGTTTTTACTAATTCAAATAATTTAAATAGAGAACAAAGTGGTTGTCAACCGATTCTGTATTTCATACGTTTCAACATTTTAAGTATAATTGAAAGTAAATCAATGAAAGAAATCGAGCATTTCATGTTGAAATGACCATATTTTAAGAAAAAAAACCAATCTACAAAATTAGCACTTTGATTGGAGCAGAAATATTTGTTTGGTTTTACAAAACATTATTCGCTCTCAAATTATGTGGAATATGTTTTACTATAATTTTAGTTTCTGACCAACAATTATACATTTTATTCAGTGTAACTTGTTTATATTACCAAACTATAATATATATCATGCTTGTGTGAGGAAAAATATAACCTCTAAAACCCACAATAATGATTTCTTTTACAGTTCAAATCAACATAACCACTAAATAAAAAAACCAAACTTTTGCACGTGATCCATAAAAACAAGGAAACAATTACCGACGTTGCCGAGATCGTGAGAAACAGACTCGCTCTTGTTTCACTTTGCGCTCGCTCGGTACTTTCTCTCAGCCAAGGTCAGCGGTTACTTAATATCTGTGACCATCTGGATTAGGCAAGTGTTTGCTTTCTTTTGATTACGCGAGTGCTGATTGGTTCAGCCGTGAAGATGAATTAGCGACGACCGTCCTCCACGGCGGATTTCGGTGTTAGTTAAACAAAGAAAGGCTCTGAAGGCTTCGCGAGGCCAGTCTTTGCTACAAGATAAACAGGTTTTTCAAAAAATATTTGAATTAATTTTATCAACCGAATCTGAAGACGAACCGAATACTTCTTCGATCTTTTAAGGAGTGTTATTTTTTTTACATTGGTTCACTGTATGGTAAACATTTCTTTTTTAATGGAAAACACACATCCACTATACGCAAACACACACACACACACACACACACACACACACACACACACACACACACACACACACACACACACACACACACACACACACACACACACACACACACACACACACACACACACATAAACACACACACACACACACACACACACACACACACACACACACACACACACACACACACACATACGTAAACTTAGATTTTCGATAGCTTAACAATTGGTTCTGTTTTTCTTAACTTTTTAAAAATACATTTTATGGGACGAAAACACTATCTTTAAACAGTTACCTTTGGAAGATGTCAAAACTACCAAAGAAACCGACATTCTGATATGTTAAAGAAATATCGTAATGGAAAAGGCCTTATAATAGACAAACCACTGAAATAGCATTTATCTAGATTTTGGGGAGAATGACTGCCATTTCTAGCAACCAAAGTAAATAAAATATAATAGCAAAATTTGCATTCAAACCTTTAGAACATAAAACATAGTAGTCCCTTAGTCCGCAGAATTGGTTTCTATCTTTAACTAAAAGTATAAGAATACACTTATAGGCATTCGCAGATAGTAATAGTCTATAGCATTAGCAGATAGTAATAGTCTATAGCAGTAGCAGATAGTAATAGTCTATAACAGTAGCAGATAGTAATAGTCTATAGCAGTAGCAGATAGTAATAGTCATAGCAGTAGCAGATAGTAATAGTCTATAGCATTAGCAGATAGTAATAGCATATAACAGTAGGAGATAGAAATAGTCTATAGCACTAGCAGATAGTAATAGTCTATAGCAGTAGCAGATAGTAATAGTCTATAACAGTAGCAGATAGTAATAGTCTATAGCAGTAGCAGATAGTAATAGTCTATAACAGTAGCAGATAGTAATAGTCTATAACAGTAGCAGATAGTAATAGTCTATAACAGTAGCAGATAGTAATAGTCTATAACAGTAGCAGATAGTAATAGTCTATAACAGTAGCAGATAGTAATAGTCTATAGCAGTAGCAGATAGTAATAGTCTATAACAGTAACAGATAGTAATAGTCTATAGCATTAGCAGATAGTAATAGTCTATAACAGTAGGAGATAGTAATAGTCTATAGCAGTAGCAGATAGTAATAGTCTATAGCATTAGCAGATAGTAATAGCCTATAGCATTTGCAGATATTAATAGTCTATAGCAGTAGCAGATAGTAATAGTCATAGCAGTGGCAGATAGTAATAGTCTATAGCATTAGCAGATAGTAATAGTCTATAGCAGTAGCAGATAGTAATAGTCTATAGCAGTAGCAGATAGTAATAGTCTATAGCAGTAGCAGATAGTAATAGTCTATAACAGTAGCAGATAGTAATAGTCTATAACAGTAGCAGATAGTAATAGTCTATAGCATTAGCAGATAGTAATAGTCTATAACAGTAGCAGATAGTAATAGTCTATAGCAGTAGCAGATAGTAATAGTCTATAACAGTAGCAGATAGTAATAGTCTATAACAGTAGCAGATAGTAATAGTCTATAACAGTAGCAGATAGTAATAGTCTATAGCAGTAGCAGATAGTAATAGTCTATAACAGTAGCAGATAGTAATAGTCTATAGCATTAGCAGATAGTAATAGTCTATAACAGTAGCAGATAGTAATAGTCTATAGCAGTAGCAGATAGTAATAGTCTATAGCATTACAGATAGTAATAGTCTATAGCATTAGCAGATAGTAATAGTCTATAGCAGTAGCAGATAGTATAGTCTATAGCATTAGCAGATAGTAATAGTCTATAGCAGTAGCAGATAGTAATAGTCTATAGCATTAGCAGATAGTAATAGTCTATAGCAGTAGCAGATAGTATAGTCTATAGCATTAGCAGATAGTAATAGTCTATAGCAGTAGCAGATAGTAATAGTCTATAGCATTAGCAGATAGTAATAGTCTATAGCAGTAGCAGATAGTAATAGTCTATAGCATTAGCAGATAGTAATAGTCTATAGCAGTAGCAGATAGTAATAGTCTATAGCATTAGCAGATAGTAATAGTCTATAGCATTAGCAGATAGTAATAGTCTATAGCATTAGCAGATAGTAATAGTCTATAGCAGTAGCAGATAGTATAGTCTATAGCATTAGCAGATAGTAATAGTCTATAGCAGTAGCAGATAGTAATAGTCTATAGCAGTAGCAGATAGTAATAGTCTATAGCATTAGCAGATAGTAATAGTCTATAGCAGTAGCAGATAGTAATAGTCTATAGCATTAGCAGATAGTAATAGTCTATAGCAGTAGCAGATAGTAATAGTCTATAGCAGTAGTAGATAGTAATAGTCTATAGCATTAGCAGATAGTAATAGTCTATAGCATTATCAGTTAGTAATAGTCTATAGCAGTAGCAGATAGTAATAGTCTATAGCAGTAGTAGATAGTAATAGTCTATAGCATTAGCAGATAGTAATAGTCTATAGCATTATCAGTTAGTAATAGTCTATAGCATTAGCAGATAGTAATAGTCTATAGCATTAGCAGATAGTAATAGACTATAGCATTAGCAGATAGTAATAGTCTATAGCATTAGCAGATAGTAATAGACTATAGCATTAGCAGATAGTAATAGTCTATAGCAGTAGCAGATAGTAATAGTCTATAGCATTAGCAGATAGTAATAGTCTATAGCAGTAGCAGATAGTAATAGTATATAGCAGTAGCAGATAGTAATAGTCTATAGCATTAGCAGATAGTAATAGTCTATAGCAGTAGCAGATAGTAGTAGTATATAGCAGTAGCAGATAGTAATAGTCTATAGCAGTAGCAGATAGTAATAGTCTATAGCAGTAGCAGATAGTAATAGTATATAGCAGTAGCTGATAGTAATAGTCTATAGCAGTAGCAGATAGTAATAGTCTATAGCAGTAGCAGATAGTAATAGTATATAGCAGTAGCAGATAGTAATAGTCTATAGCAGTAGCAGATAGTAATAGTCATAGCAGTAGCAGATAATAATAGTCTATAGCAGTAGCAGATAGTAATAGTCTATAACAGTAGCAGATAGTAATAGTCATAGCAGTAGCAGATAGTAATAGTCTATAGCAGTAGCAGATAGTAATAGTCATAGCAGTAGCAGATAGTAATAGTCTATAGCAGTAGCAGATAGTAATAGTCTATAGCAGTAGCAGATAGTAACAGTCTATAGCATTAGCAGATAGTAACAGTCTATAGCATTAGCAGATAGTAATAGTCATAGCAGTAGCAGATAGTAATAGTCTATAGCAGTAGCAGATAGTAATAGTCTATAACAGTAGCAGATAGTAATAGTCATAGCAGTAGCAGATAGTAATAGTCTATAACAGTAGCAGATAGTAATAGTCATAGCAGTAGCAGATAGTAATAGTCTATAACAGTAGCAGATAGTAACAGTCTATAGCATTAGCAGATAGTAATAGTCTATAGCAGTAGCAGATAGTAATAGTCATAGCAGTAGCAGATAGTAATAGTCTATAACAGTAGCAGATAGTAATAGTCATAGCAGTAGCAGATAGTAATAGTCTATAGCATTAGCAGATAGTAATAGTCTATAACAGTAGCAGATAGTAATAGTCATAGCAGTAGCAGATAGTAATAGTCTATAGCATTAGCAGATAGTAATAGTCTATAACAGTAGCAGATAGTAATAGTCATAGCAGTAGCAGATAGTAATAGTCTATAGCAGTAGCAGATAGTAATAGTCTATAACAGTAGCAGATAGTAATAGTCATAGCAGTAGCAGATAGTAATAGTCTATAACAGTAGCAGATAGTAACAGTCTATAGCATTAGCAGATAGTAATTGTCATAGCAGTAGCAGATAGTAATAGTCTATAGCAGTAGCAGATAGTAATAGTCTATAGCATTAGCAGATAGTAATAGTCTATAACAGTAGCAGATAGTAACAGTCTATAACAGTAGCAGATAGTAACAGTCTATAGCATTAGCAGACAGTAATAGTCATAGCAGTAGCAGATAGTAATAGTCTATAACAGTAGCAGATAGTAACAGTCTATAACAGTAGCAGATAGTAATAGTCTATAGCAGTAGCAGATAGTAATAGTCTATAGCATTAGCAGATAGTAATAGTCTATAACAGTAGCAGATAGTAACAGTCTATAACAGTAGCAGATAGTAACAGTCTATAGCATAAGCAGATAGTAATAGTCATAGCAGTAGCAGATAGTAATAGTCTATAGCAGTAGCAGATAGTAATAGTCTATAGCATTAGCAGATAGTAATAGTCATAGCAGTAGCAGATAGTAATAGTCTAAAACAGTAGCAGATAGTAACAGTCTATAGCATTAGCAGATAGTAATAGTCATAGCAGTAGCAGATAGTAATAGTCTATAGCAGTAGCAGATAGTAATAGTCATAGCAGTAGCAGATAGTAATAGTATATAACAGTAGCAGATAGTAATAGTCATAGCAGTAGCAGATAGTAATAGTCTATAACAGTAGCAGATAGTAACAGTCTATAGCATTAGCAGATAGTAATAGTCTATAGCAGTAGCAGATAGTAATAGTCATAGCAGTAGCAGATAGTAATAGTCTATAGCAGTAGCAGATAGTAATAGTCTAAAACAGTAGCAGATAGTAATAGTCATAGCAGTAGCAGATAGTAATAGTCTATAGCAGTAGCAGATAGTAATAGTCATAGCAGTAGCAGATAGTAATAGTCTATAGTAGTAGCAGATAGTAATAGTCTATAGCAGTAGCAGATAGTAACAGTCTATAGCATTAGCAGATAGTAATAGTCTATAACAGTAGCAGATAGTAACAGTCTATAGCATTAGCAGATAGTAATAGTCTATAGCAGTAGCAGATAGTAATAGTCTATAGCAGTAGCAGATAGTAATAGTCATAGCAGTAGCAGATAGTAATAGTCTATAACAGTAGCAGATAGTAACAGTCTATAGCAGTAGCAGATAGTAATAGTCTATAACAGTAGCAGATAGTAATAGTCTATAACAGTAGCAGATAGTAATAGTCATAGCAGAAGCAGATAGTAATAGTCTATAGCATTAGCAGATAGTAATAGTCTATAACAGTAGCAGATAGTAATAGTCATAGCAGTAGCAGATAGTAATAGTCTATAGCATTAGCAGATAGTAATAGTCTATAACAGTAGCAGATAGTAATAGTCATAGCAGTAGCAGATAGTAATAGTCTATAGCAGTAGCAGATAGTAATAGTCTATAGCAGTAGCAGATAGTAATAGTCTATAGCATTAGCAGATAGTAATAGTCATAGCAGTAGCAGATAGTAATAGTCATAGCAGTAGCAGATAGTAATAGTCTATAGCATTAGCAGATAGTAATAGTCATAGCAGTAGCAGATAGTAATAGTCTATAGCAGTAGCAGATAGTAATAGTCATAGCAGTAGCAGATAGTAATAGTCATAGCAGTAGCAGATAGTAATAGTCAATAGCATTAGCAGATAGTAATAGTCATAGCAGTAGCAGATAGTAATAGTCTATAGCATTAGCAGATAGTAATAGTCATAGCAGTAGCAGATAGTAATAGTCATAGCAGTAGCAGATACTAATAGTCTATAGCAGTAGCAGATAGTAATAGTCTATAGCATTAGCAGATAGTAATAGTCATAGCAGTAGCAGATAGTAATAGTCTATAGCATTAGCAGATAGTAATAGTCATAGCAGTAGCAGATAGTAATAGTCTATAGCAGTAGCAGATAGTAATAGTCTATAGCAGTAGCAGATAGTAATAGTCTATAGCAGTAGCAGATAGTAATAGTCATAGCAGTAGCAGATAGTAATAGTCTATAGCATTAGCAGATAGTAATAGTCATAGCAGTAGCAGATAGTAATAGTCTATAGCATTAGCAGATAGTAATAGTCATAGCAGTAGCAGATAGTAATAGTCCATAGCAGTAGCAGATAGTAATAGTCTATAGCAGTAGCAGATAGTAATAGTCATAGCAGTAGCAGATAGTAATAGTCATAGCAGTAGCAGATAGTAATAGTCTATAACAGTAGCAGATAGTAATAGTCTATAACAGTAGCAGATAGTAATAGTCTATAGCAGTAGCAGATAGTAATAGTCTATAGCATTAGCAGATAGTAATAGTCTATAACAGTAGCAGATAGTAATAGTGATAGCAGTAGCAGATAGTAATAGTCTATAACAGTAGCAGATAGTAACAGTCTATAGCATTAGCAGATAGTAATAGTCTATAGCAGTAGCAGATAGTAATAGCCATAGCAGTAGCAGATAGTAATAGTCTATAGCATTAGCAGATAGTAATAGTCTATAGCATTAGCAGATAGTAATAGTCTATAGCAGTAGCAGATAGTAATAGTCTATAGCAGTAGCAGATAGTAATAGTCTATAGCATTAGCAGATAGTAATAGTCTATAGCATTAGCAGATAGTAATAGTCTATAGCATTAGCAGATAGTAATAGTCTATAGCAGTAGCAGATAGTATAGTCTATAGCATTAGCAGATAGTAATAGTCTATAGCAGTAGCAGATAGTAATAGTCTATAGCAGTAGCAGATAGTAATAGTCTATAGCATTAGCAGATAGTAATAGTCTATAGCAGTAGCAGATAGTAATAGTCTATAGCATTAGCAGATAGTAATAGTCTATAGCAGTAGCAGATAGTAATAGTCTATAGCAGTAGCAGATAGTAATAGTCTATAGCATTAGCAGATAGTAATAGTCTATAGCATTATCAGTTAGTAATAGTCTATAGCATTAGCAGATAGTAATAGTCTATAGCATTAGCAGATAGTAATAGACTATAGCATTAGCAGATAGTAATAGTCTATAGCATTAGCAGATAGTAATAGACTATAGCATTTGCAGATAGTAATAGTCTATAGCATTAGCAGATAGTAATAGTATATAGCAGTAGCAGATAGTAATAGTCTATAGCAGTAGCAGATAGTAATAGTATATAGCAGTAGCAGATAGTAATAGTCTATAGCATTAGCAGATAGTAATAGTCTATAGCAGTAGCAGATAGTAGTAGTATATAGCAGTAGCAGATAGTAATAGTCTATAGCAGTAGCAGATAGTAATAGTCTATAGCAGTAGCAGATAGTAATAGTATATAGCAGTAGCTGATAGTAATAGTCTATAGCAGTAGCAGATAATAATAGTCTATAGCAGTAGCAGATAGTAATAGTATATAGCAGTAGCAGATAGTAATAGTCTATAGCAGTAGCAGATAGTAATAGTCATAGCAGTAGCAGATAGTAATAGTCTTTAGCAGTAGCAGATAGTAATAGTCTATAGCAGTAGCAGATAGTAATAGTCATAGCAGTAGCAGATATTAATAGTCTATAGCAGTAGCAGATAGTAATAGTCTATAGCAGTAGCAGATAGTAATAGTCATAGCAGTAGCAGATAGTAATATTCTATAGCAGTAGCAGATAGTAATAGTCTATAGCATTAGCAGATAGTAATAGTCTATAGCAGTAGCAGATAGTAATAGTCATAGCAGTGGCAGATAGTAATAGTCTATAGCATTAGCAGATAGTAATAGTCTATAACAGTAGCAGATAGTAATAGTCTATAACAGTAGCAGATAGTAATAGTCTATAGCAGTAGCAGATAGTAATAGTCATAGCAGTAGCAGATAGTAATAGTCTATAGCATTAGCAGATAGTAATAGTCTACAGCAGTAGCAGATAGTAATAGTCTATAACAGTAGCAGATAGTAATAGTCTATAACAGTAGCAGATAGTAATAGTCTATAGCATTAGCAGATAGTAATAGTCTATAGCATTAGCAGATAGTAATAGTCTATAACAGTAGCAGATAGTAATTGTCTATAGCATTAGCAGATAGTAATAGTCTATAGCATTAGCAGATAGTAACAGTCTATAACAGTAGCAGTTAGTAATAGTCTATAGCAGTAGTAGATAGTAATTGTCTATACTCTATAGCATTAGCAGATTGTAATAGTCTATAGCATTATCAGATAGTAATAGTCTATAGCATTATCAGATAGTAATAGTCTATAGCAGTAGCAGATAGTAAAGTCTATAGCAGTAGCAGATAGTAATAGTCTATAGCATTAGCAGATAGTAATAGTCTATAGCATTAGCAGATAGTAAAGTCTATAGCAGTAGCAGATAGTAATAGTCTATAGCATTAGCAGATAGTAATAGTCTATAGCAGTAGCAGATAGTAATAGTCTATAGCAGTAGCAGATAGTAATAGTCATAGCAGTAGCAGATAGTAATAGTCTATAGCAGTAGCAGATAGTAATAGTCTATAGCAGTAGCAGATAGTAAAGTCTATAGCAGTAGCAGATAGTAATAGTCTATAGCATTAGCAGATAGTAATAGTCTGTAGCATTAGCAGATAGTAATAGTCTATAGCATTAGCAGATAGTAACAGTCTATAACAGTAGCAGATAGTAATAGTCTATAGCAGTAGTAGATAGTAATTTTCTATACTCTATAGCATTAGCAGATTGTAATAGTCTATAGCATTATCAGATAGTAATAGTCTATAGCATTATCAGATAGTAATAGTCTATAGCAGTAGCAGATAGTAAAGTCTATAGCAGTAGCAAATAGTAATAGTCTATAGCATTAGCAGATAGTAATAGTCTATAGCATTAGCAGATAGTAACAGTCTATAGCATTAGCAGATAGTAATAGTCTATAGCAGTAGCAGATAGTAATAGTCTATAGCAGTAGCAGATAGTAATAGTCATAGCAGTAGCAGATAGTAATAGTCTATAGCATTAGCAGATAGTAACAGTCTATAGCAGTAGCAGATAGTAATAGTCATAGCAGTAGCAGATAGTAATAGTCATAGCAGTAGCAGATAGTAACAGTCTATAGCAGTAGCAGATAGTAAAGTCTATAGCAGTAGCAGATAGTAATAGTCTATAGCATTAGCAGATAGTAATAGTCTATAGCATTAGCAGATAGTAATAGTCATAGCAGTAGCAGATAGTAACAGTCTATAGCAGTAGCAGATAGTAAAGTCTATAGCAGTAGCAGATAGTAATAGTCTATAGCAGTAGCAGATAGTAATAGTCTATAGCATTAGCAGATAGTAATAGTCTATAGCATTAGCAGATAGTAATAGTCTATAGCATTAGCAGATAGTAATAGTCATAGCAGTAGCAGATAGTAATAGTCTATAGCAGTAGCAGATAGTAAAGTCTACAGCAGTAGCAGATAGTAATAGTCTATAGCATTAGCAGATAGTAATAGTCTATAGCATTAGCAGATAGTAATAGTCTATAGGAGTAGCGCTAGTAATATGCAGTGGTACTTACTTTGTGTGTAAATGAAGACTACCGTTCAAGGTGATGTATCCCGTTGTCATTTCAAAACGAAACTGGCGTCTTGATTTTTGAAATGGATGATTGGGGTAGGTAGTTGTGAAAGGAACACATAATCCGAAACGGCCGTCAACAATTACACAAAAAGT
This sequence comes from Prosapia bicincta, assembly GCA_036971475.1. Classification (NCBI taxonomy): domain Eukaryota; kingdom Metazoa; phylum Arthropoda; class Insecta; order Hemiptera; family Cercopidae; genus Prosapia; species Prosapia bicincta. Next base: position 1,697,307 of record JBAIZL010000406.1, read on the forward strand.
AGGTGCTACTGCAGGGTAGTGTTTATTTATTACATGTTGTTATTATATTGTCGTATTACATTTACATATTCTTAATGTGTATTAAACAGTGCTAACGTATGTCAAGTATACAAAATTATTTTACTTCCTTTTTTCTAAGATATTTTTACAGCATTTTTTGAAATCGGTATTATTTTAAAATAATAAATCTTACCTGGCAAAGTACTAAAAAGGAATGTTTAAACTACTGCCATCATAAAACTCACCTTTAGGAACGCCAAATGATTACTAGCACAAGATAGTGGCTTCTGTTTCAATCTACTACATCTACAGTGAAAGTAGTGTTAAAGAAACCTGATAACGTAGGGTTGGGAGAAAAAGTAAAACATTGAGGTAGATCTGAATAAAACGGAATTAAAGACTCTCTCAGTATTTGTTGATTATGGAACAATGTACGTGACGATAAATTGTCCCTACTTCTAACGGTGAAGTGTGTAGCTATATTATATTTGATTATAGCTATAGTTTACTTATTTTTTTTGTACATTCAGCTCATACAGTATAAAGTGAGAGTACGTATTACATCTTTTGCCAATATAATCCCACCCTTCCGGGTATACATGTATTACCTTTTGTCTTGTATCAAATTCTTTATAAAGTTAGATTTGAAAAGACAAAAACTAAAATCAGGGTTGGCTCAGACTTTGTCAAGTAGTAACATTAAACATTTACTACCATAAAATTATTAACAATAAGTACAGACCTAAATAAACCCTTACTAAAGTGATAGAGGCTACGTTTTTTTTACCGAACTTCTTTATATTGGTGTTTAAGCTTTTTCATATAAAAATAATTATTTTAAATTTATCACTGCTTTACATATACTCACTATGGCACACACATATAGACATAAACACATGCACATACACACGCATACGCTCTCATCATCCTACACTGAACCACCTTCACACAATACACACTTAAACCCGAGCGCGCACACAAAAACACCTACACACAAACATAAGCGGACGGGCGAACGCATACACACACCTACACATAAACATAAGCGGGCGGGCGAACGCATACACAAACCTACACACACTCCCCCTCCCACACAACACACACACACACATGCTTTTCTACATCCTTTAACTACTATAATAGATATATCCTTTAGTGATCCCAACTTCACCTATAAACTTTCTCCCCAGTGAACCAAATTTCCGGTCAGAATTTCCCACTGCATCGGCAACGGTGACTTGCTTGACTCATAAATAACATGTATTCACTGTTGCAGCGTAACGACCGTTTGTTGTAGTTACCGGCTGGTGAACTCGTTTGTAATGCACGATATGGAAGCAAGGTTAAGTATTTACCGCGTCTGAATAGACAGAGTTGTTATAGTAGGTCTGGCTTCAATTTATCAATAATTGACTCAAAATTTATGCTCAACATTCATTTTTCTAATTAGGTTTATTTAAACAGACTCCCATATCCCAGTTTTTTTCTTCCACGTGACCAATGGTGGCTTTCAAAAGTTTACCATTGTTGCTCGGAGAGAGAGAGAGCTTAAATTAAGATGAGCAAATTTTAAAATTGTGTTTGATAAAATTATTTTAAAAATCATACAATCAACTTTTCCTCTCCTATAAGCCAACACAAAAAACCTATTTTCTATAATATAATAATATAAAATAAAGAGCTCGTGTTTGTAAAGGTGCTTATACTCCTATAAGTTGTAAGTACTACTTCAAAGCGTAACAAGTTGTTACAAATTTACGCCGAACTTTGTTTTATTTATCTGTCATAAATACATTAAATGTTAGGGTTAACATGTTAGGGTTTTTTTGAAATTAATTAATATTCTTAATCTCATAATATATGAATAAAGTATGATAATTAAACAAAATAAGCGGATTTTATTGTTAGGTTCAATTTTTTTCTAATAATTTTTATATTTCTTGTACCAATTTGATACAAACCGTGGTAAATTCAGAATAAATAACACATAAGAAATTATTTGTAGATTTTACGCGTACAAACCTTACGAAATATATAAATTAGATTCAACGTCGATGGTATTTCTGGCGATTGCTTTGCAACAGAAACGTTCAGAAGATAAACAACGAATGTTCATGGTTAGAAGTGTTTGTGTTATTGTCGTACATAGATGCATACATTTATAATGTATTTATTGAGGAAAAAAGTATTTTAACTAAAACGACAAAAAAGTGTTTAACATTTTTTTTAAAGTGAACGAAGCCCGATTTTATCTATAAACGTTATAACCGTAAGCAAGCAGAACATGCGTCCTTGTGAAGGTGAAACTGTCTAGGCGGCCAAGACGAGGCGTGATGCAATGGTTCGGACTAACTGGATACCTGCGCAGCAGAGAGAAAGCTGAAGCCGATTCCCTACCTTCACTTGATCTTTGCTCCTAGTTTGTAGGTGATGTCGGTTGCAGTTGGCAACACTGACTGTAACTGGGTCCCTCGTCTAATGAAAAGTCACGTTGTCTTTTAATTAAATTAACAGCTTATATATGTAGCATGATTTATGATTTAGTTTTTAACAAAATATACAGTTTTCATTGTAGTTACAAAATATATATTTTTTTTGTATAATATACCCGATATTTTATGTGAATACATGTTCAGGATTATATAACCAATATTTTCTAACATAATTAGTTATTAAAAACGATTTATTATTTTTTTTATTAAAATATAAAATTTTGCCCAATGATGTAGGCTATGTAAAAACGAATTTGACAAAGCTTTCCTATTAAATAAACCTTAACAATACGGACCAAATATTCTAAACACATTACAGGTTTTGTATACAAGTAAAGTTTAATTCGTTAAGTGTTTAGAATTTTTTTAAAGTTTCAACGACAAATACTGACGAGGTCAAATGATCATTCAAGGAAGAAAAAAAATTTTCATAAATGTTTAATAAACAAATTAAAACTTTTGTATAGGTACTGTACTTATATTTACATTAGTAACTGCCTTATTGTTATTTATTTGTAATTAAGAGTAATTGCAATTAAAATATTAAATGCATAATATTAATTTCAATAGAATTCCAATGAACATACTCTAAGTATAATCTCAATAATATTTTGATAGCAAATTTACTTCGCTAACGATTTCAGTAAATATACCAGAATAACAAACTTTAAAGTAGAAAAATTCCTATAAACTATTTATATATTTTTACTTTAACTAAATTTATGTAAAAAATACTGTTCTTAATAACTAACAGAATAACTAACAGAATAACTAGAAATATTTCCTTATAACAAAGTTGTAATAAAAAAATTATTTGTTTCGAAAATTAAGATCTATTAAATAAATCAGAAACAACATTTCGATACAAACAATTATGATAAAAAAATATTTTGGATTCAACACCATTAAACTAATTAGTTGAAATTAAGTAAAATTAATAAAACTTTCAATTCGGTACACATTTCTATCATATAAATTTTTCAATTTATTTAAAACTCTTAGTAATTTTAATATACAATTGATACCTAGGTTTAAATTACTGTTCAGTTGAAAATCTGATTATTTATCTTTGAGTCATCATTATATCTTTATTGGGATTTTAAGTGTTTGTATTTATGACACAAGCAGCTAATTTTATAATTTTAGTTAAAATCAAATGGAATAAAATGATTTTAGGAATTTAGTTAGTTTTATGATTATAGTTGAATAAAGCACATTTCGGTTACACTTAATTTTATTTACCATATGGTTTCAAAAATATTTGAGTTTATTTGCCAAGCTCTCTCCTTGTCTAACGACTTTATTCCTTTTTTATATAAGTTTGACGTTGTGTAAACAGTTGTATAAATGCTTTAGGACATCATTTACTTTCATATTATTTTGGCATTATAAGGCACACAGTAATGACTTTCACGTATTATTGTGTCATGAAAGTATTATTTTTTGGAAATATCACAAATAAATCTGACCTAGTTGAATGAATCTTTATGCTTTGTCATGCTGGAGAGAGGGGTTGCAGAAACCGAATGGTCATTCCTTTATCCCTAAATACAGTTAAAAGATTATAAAAGCTTTACAATTAAAATACCTACATTCGAAAAGCAGCTTACCGCTTACCAATATTTAGTCACAGAGATCTTTATGGACATAGTGTCGTTTCAGAAAGTTCAAAATGTTGGAATAAATTTTAGATGTAACCGGAGCAGTTCTGTGATTTGAGGGGAACGTAGGTTTCACAAATAAATGAAAGAAAAATTATTCAGTTAGTGTATCGGAATGGCTCAAAGTGTGTGTAAAATAATCTCACAGTTATACATTATACCTTTTCTACAAACCGACAAACAACATTTATAAGTAAACATATAGTTAAAGAAACTGAAATTACAGACTGTGGTTTCTACAGTTCCTAGAACCTTACGTTATCCTGAGAGAATCACATTCACTTCTAAGTATACATGTGTGTGTTTTGTTTTTGTTGTATAATATAATTGTATATATATATATTTTTTAAATTTATTTTGTATTGATTTCGAATATCAATGTTCACTATAATTTCGTGTTTATTTTATAAATTTATCAGAAGGTTGTATACAATTCATAAAGGATTTCACCCAGCAATATATTATTTTACAACTTATAATGACCGAATATTGTATAACTGACTTTATAGTTAGCTGTTAGTTGTTCATTTCAACTGCTGCATAGTTTTTTTTTTTTAAATTATAATTAAACAGTTAATTTTTCGCTATTTTCATCACCATATAAATGTGGCAAACATCATCAACATTAGCAGAAGGTAATAGTCCAAAAGGCGTCACACTTCTGACGCGTGTTAGAAGATTTTAAGTGTAAGTACGATGGCAGCAGTGAGAATCATTGAAAAAATACTCTTTAAAATTGATTTGCATTCCTAACAACCCCTTATAATAGGTGTACTAAAGAAACTACTCATTTTTTTAGTTTAACCTTTTTTAGTAAATTAAGTTTTTTTGCAAGACTTAAGATGTCATTGAAATAAACAAGTTTAACTCTCTTTTTACTGTGAAGGTTTTGTTAAAAATATTATTTTAAAATCGGAGTTCCACCAAAAAAATAATATTATACAAGTATTATATATTTACATTAAATTGTCAAAATATATAAATAATATAGAAAATATGATACAGCAAAATAAAATGACAATATAAACCTGTAAAAGCCTCGATAAACTCGAGAATATTTGTTGAAAGTACCGCCAAAACACTCAAACGTTAGTGGCGGGCAGTAAGCTCCAGTAGGCCGTGGAAAGATGCTAGAAAGTAGAACGCTGTCATCTGTTACGGAGATATTATACAACCAGGAACAACACTGTCATTGAATTGTTCAAGAACTTGTTATCCATACAACAGGCAGTGGATTGTGGTTTATGTGTAACCAGTGTTATGCTGACTTATGCAATACAATAGGCCATGGCTGTAGGCCTAGTTCATTGTTAACCGTATAGCCGCATGACATGTTTCGTAGAGATTTGGAGGGAAATGATCAGGTGTAACTTCAGTGACATTATTTTAAACTATCATTTTAACAAAATAAATTAGAATCATAGTGATCGGTTATTAACAAAAATTAACAATGTTTAACGACTATAAGTAAATATTTAAAAAGGTTAGTATTAAAAAAAATAATCATTGGAGATTCCATTTATAAAGCATTTACCCGTAATTCTCGATAAATTTGGGAAATTTATAATTGTTTGATTTCAGAAGAATAGAACAATAATGCAGTAACAAGAATAATTTCAAAATTTACTGATATATTTTGCGTAGCGACAAATAACAGAATTGTCACCATCGATTGAATGTCGCCAGTAGCACAGCTCGAGGCAGGGTCATAACTTTACTCGCTCTTAAGGTCATGAAGTTTCTTTAAATCATGTCCAGAGTTTAAAATATTTATCGAATTAGGTTTCGAATTAAAAATAGTGTGCAATACTTTACGAGTAAAAGAAAAACTTGTGTTACCTTCATTGTTATTGTTACTAAGTTTCATATTGTTTTTATAAAAGGGTGTCCCCAAACTTAAAATGTTGTTAAGCTGTATTTAAATAGAAGTTTCAAGTTTAATAAAGAAAGTTTATTGCACAAGTCGTTTAATCCGTCAAACAGGCACCAATGGTGGAGTAATCAAAACTGCGCATCGTCTGAGCTTCATAGAGTTGCACATAGTAGTCCTCAGATTGTTAAAGCTCAATCATGTACAATCACCAGTGTTATCGGTCGATTTTACGACCATTATATTTTTTTGATATTTTTAAGCCTCTAGTCATTGGCCACTCTCTATGTAATAACGTATCATTAGTACATGTCCATATAGTATTTTACGGATATTTTCCTGTAAACCTGTTATAAATAAAGTTACTTCTTGACAGATTGATCGGAACTGTTCTTTTACACTTAGTCGTCCTTCCAGAATTAACAGCTCTGTACAGGTAGCTATAAAATATTTTGTCCAGAAAATAACCAAATATATTTCAATATGAGAAATAAACATATCTGTGGATTTACTAAGTATAGATTCTAAAAATAATGGAAAATTGTCAAAACAAATTAATTTAAAAAATACCCGAAGTATTTGTAATATTTCGGAACGATATAATATTCTAGTTATTAAAAAGAAGTATTCTTAATTATTCATAAGAGAAACGTTGGATTGTTAGTAGCATCGGGGTTATTTTATCACAATCTTTTTTGATGTATACTAAAAACTTAATCCGGATAACACATGAACGCTTCAATACTCTAAAATGTGAATTAATAGTATTTGTGGGGTATCTTGTGATTACGAAAACATTGCGAAGAAATGTGTTTTTAATTTTTAGTGTTTACTTTGATTAACACTTCGAAATCATAAATTAATGGAAAAGTTTTTACATACATAAATACCCTATATATATATATATATATATATATATATATATATATAAAGCGGACAAAAGCAACGCTACAGTAATCATATCAAAAACAGAATACAACCAAAAAACAGAAGAATTCATAAAATCCAACAATTGTATAGAATTAAACAAAGACCCCACCAAAAAATACCAAAACGAAATCATACAATTAGCAAAAAACAATGACAATTTATTCAACCAAAAAACCCCTTACCAATATACAATAGACAACCCAAAACCCCCCCCCCAAAAATGAACGCCCTCATCAAAATACATAAAATCAACAATCCCATAAGACCCTTAATAAATTTTAAAAATTCACCTGCCTATAAAATATCACAAATAATAGCCAAAAACCTAAAACACGAACTTAAATTGGAAAATAAATACGCCATAAAAAACTCAATTGAATTAACGGAAATACTAAAAACAATAAACATAACCAAAAACACCAAATTTATATCATTTGATATCACAAACATGTACTCTAATTTACCAATTAACGAAACCATCCAAATAATAAAAAACAAATTAACTGACCTTAAAACCTATCCCAAATACACAAACCAAATCACAAAATGCCTAAAGACCATACTAAACCAAAACTATTTCATATTCAATAATAAAATACATAAACAAACAGACGGCTTAGCAATGGGATCACCACTATCAAGTATAGTATCAGAAATTTACCTCCAAAAACTTGACGAATTAATCACACAAACCATAAAAACACACGACCCCAACGGACGTTGGATACGATATGGCGATGATGGATTATACATCTCACAAAATAAAGTAATAAATAATAACATCATTCTAGATGAAATCAATAACTTACACCCTAACATACAATTCACCATGGAGGAAGAAATAAACAATAAAATAAACTATCTAGACCTAACATTGACCAGAAATACAAACAACATTGAATATTCTATTTATAGGAAACCTACACAAACCATTAATACAATACCAAACCACTACAACCATCCCCCACAACATAAAATGGCCGCTTACAACTCACTTTTATACAGGATGCTAAAATTGCCTCTAAATAATGAAGAAAAAACCAAAGAAAAACAAATAATATATCAAATAGCCCAAAAAAATGGATACAATAAAAAAACTATAGATAAATTAGAATTTAAAATATTAAATAAATTAAAACAACCTAAAATCGAACCAAAAACAACAAAATGGGCTACATTCACATACACAGGATACAACATAAAAGGAATAACTAAAACACTAAAAAATAATAATATTAACATAGCCTACAAAAACACAGGAAACATAATCAACAAAATAAACCAACCAGAAAAAATATGTCTCACACTTAATAATGGAATATACAAAATCGAATGCCCAGACTGTAATAAAATATACATAGGCCAAAGAAAAAAGAAATTAAAAGACAGATATCAAGAACACCTCAATGCATACATCAAACCTGAAATTTATAACTCAAACTTAGCCACTCACGCAATCAAAAATAAACACACATTCCCCACATTAAAATACGTACACCTAGTAAAAAAGGTCCAAAAAGGCCTCAAAATGAAAATCTGGGAGCAACTAGAATTTTATAAAAATAAAAATAACATCATTAACGAACAAATACAAATAAAATAAAAAAACGATAAATTATTCAATCTAATAGACAATATTAACCCCAAAACGAACGTTAAAAACTCGCAATCAGTATGCCCGAGGTTGGAGACACTAACCAGTCTTTGAAAGTACTCGCATAAATACCAAGTAAGATTCTTGTTTAAGTACATAAGTGAAAGTGATAAGTGTATACAAGAAAACAGTGTTGCATAATCTACAAATATATATATATATATATATATATATATATATGCTTCATTTTGAAAGATCCTAGGAAATATCACAGGGAAGGAAAATAGAGGAGGATCTAGATAAACCTGAAAACAGGTTACGATGGAGAGATTAAAGATGCGAGAGATACCCGGAAACCTTTGAGATGACATGGAGAGATTGGGGCTGAAAAATATCGTAAAACACTATAAACCTGCTTATAAAAACTATACATATAAACTATAAAATTATAAAAACTATTTTATGTATAAAGAAACTGTATTATTAAAAATAAAATAATAGAACAGGGATTGAAAAAATTCATTTGAATACGAAAATCCAGTAGAGTAGAAATGACATTAGAAAAGGTAGTATGTCAGCAAACAGACAAAGTGAATAGGGTTGTAGGATGTCTTATCGATACAGTTATAGAAAGAGAAATTATTATAATTAATAATGTAGGTAAAAACAAGGATGTTTAAGGAAGTTGTAAGAGCTACCATGACATAGACAAAAAAAACAAAAGATGGTTGAAGCGACTTAAATGAAGGTACTAACAAAGACCTTACTTTACATAATGTATTTATATATAACGAAATAAGTAAATAGTTTGTATGTACGAATGACTTCAAGGGAAGGAGAAAAAATGGAATAGGACCTACTCATTAACAAAATACTAGCGTCATTAGAGAGATAAGTCGTCGAAACGAAACAAAACAATAGACTGCCCGAGGAAGTGCTCTTTAAGTTTAATGTTGGAGAGAAACTTGCAATATATCTATTTTACAGTTAGAAATTTAAAAAATAGGCTACTCCACAAAACATATGTTAATAAAAATCGATTAGGCAGTCGTATCTGAAGATTTACGGAGTCATTGCTAAATAGAATAAATCATATTTATTTAAAGTATTAGTTTTAATTTAGTGTTAACCTGACTTATAAAAACATTGAACCATTTAACATAGCTACAAACTGATATATGGACTTAAGTTAATTTCTTACTAAGTTTCGAGGGTATTAATTCCGTCAACTAACATATTACAATAGATCTTAAAAAATTTCATTACATTCTTAATGTGTATATCGTGAATAAATACACAAAAGTGAGAGTTAATAAGCTTTTTTTGTACACGTCGATTGCTATGTGACCTCAATCTGTAACCTGATTTTGGTTTTCCCTTAACCAAAATTAGTAATCGCATACGAAGAATCGATTGCTAGCTAACTTGTAAAGTCCTTAGAGGCATTCTTTTCTTGGAAACTGTATCTATTAAAGATAAAATCAGTCTTAGTCATATAAACATAACCTAGCAAGTCAGATATAAATAGCTTTCTCATAATATATTAATTAAACACTATTAATTAATACAGTCACTCGTAGCTGAATCATAATATGTTTGTTATTAGTGGAACTACAATCTATATATTCGACCAATGTATTCGAGGGTTAAATACAGTCACTCATAGCTCAATCATATTCCCTTGTATTGTGTTTATTTCGTTTTCAAATTGTTGTTATTAAGTTATCTCGATCTAATTTTTTTAAATAATTAAAATATACTCTCGCACGCACAAATAAACATACAAACACACACAGTCATAATACTTATAAACCATACGGGTCAATTATAGCCTAAGGTAATGTCCTAAATTGTTTGGTGTAGTTAGACAGTTGGAAATTTACTGTCCAATTTTCAATCATATTATGTAGACATTTATTTTTAAAATTTAATCTTAGACTTTATATATGACTCTCATTAAAGACAGATATTTCAAATGCTTATCGTTGGTGTTCTGTTTGTGTTCTTCGACTCTTTGTTTAAAGCTGTGACCTGTTTGCCCAATGTAGAATTTGTTACATTCGTCGCAGTTCAGTTTGTATACGCCTGGTGCTTGTAGTTTATCTTTGTTGTTGGTGTCGTGTTGTATTTTGTATTGTAACTTGTTATTAGTTTTGTATGCTATTTTGTATTCTGTTTTTTGAAATTTGCGGGCTATTTTGTTTGTTGTTTCCCTGTATGTAGTGTTATTTTTTAGTGTTTATATATATATATATATATATATATATATATATATATTTATATATATATATATATATATATATATATATATATATATATATATATATATACTTATTACTGAAAGAAAGTAATAATTTCGTGTCACTTTTTATCGTATCACGAGATAGACGCTTCACCTTTTTGCGTAGTATAACCACTTACCGAATTCTATAACCGCACCAGGTCCCGTTTACTTGATTACGTGTTTGTTTACAAGCCAAATGTTTTTGTCCTATTCTATATAAAACATCGCCTTATTCAATAAAACCAGTCTGCTCGGATTCTAGCATTAGGACTATACAATCTAGGTCATTCGACACGCACGCACATGCACGCGCCCAGCTCACAGTTTTTATGACTTTTATTAAACACTTGCACAACTATTGGTTTCTCCAGTTTCGTGCCTCTGGACAGTGCAACTATTGAGAACAAGAAGGTACAAAGAGTTCGGCCTTGCTTCTTCAGAGATCTTCCCGTTTTACTGTTCAAGGCTTTAGAGCATGTTGTCCGCCTTGCATTGTGTGTAACTAGCTATCGCAGTGTTGTAGTGCTCATAAATAATAATACACACGTAATTCAGTAGCTCAAAGTCTCCTCTAGGAATCTATTAAATGTGGGTGAACTTCATTCTCTAATAGCTTGATCCCTCATCAGTAGCTCAAAGTCTCCTCTAGGAATCTATTAAATGTGGGTGAACTTCATTCTATAATAGCTTGATCCCTCATCAGTAGCTCAAAGTCTCCTCTAGGAATCTATTAAATGTGGGTGAACTTCATTCTATAATAGCTTGATCCCTCATCAGTAGCTCAAAGTCTCCTCTAGGAATCTATTAAATGTGGGTGAACTTCATTCTATAATAGCTTGATCCCTCTTCATAGATTAACAAAAATTTATATACATTTTTCTAGCATGCATTTTTAGGTGAGTACACACTATAAATGCATGTTATTTTTTGCTCTCTTGCAGTGTTTAGTAATCAAAAGGTAGTGATTCAGTCACTATGTAGCGAGTGTTCGAGATTAGTGAGTCAATCAAGTTTACATATATATTAGCCTTACATCATACGTATTAAAACGTCATTATTTTTGTGTCTTCCTAGACACGTGAGGAGAATCTAACCTAGAAGCGCTAGAACGTCCTGATCTGTATTCTGTAAGGGTGGCAATTACGCCGCTTGATGGCACTCTCCAAGGTTCAATAACCCAACACGATGTCGTAAGCGATAAGATTGATCGCGCTAAGCCCACGTGTATTGAAATGCAATGCTACGTCACAGGGAACAGGATTCTGAAACCAGATCGAGGGAACCGGTAATTGTTGAAATGAAATCGAAATGGAACAGCTGTTCTCTCTTGCATGGATGGGTGTACGCGGGCGAAAGTATCAAGGTCACACTGTCTGGTAGGTCAAACTATACAGGTCTTTTATAACTTCTTAATTATAAATATAACTTACGTTTTATTTTTAAAATAAGCATAGATTAATCATTTCCTTATTCTGAGGAAACGAAAGGTGAACATATTAAATCTTTCATTTCTCCAAAACCTCCAATTGTGGGTTTCCAAAATAAGTTAAAATAATAAAGTTATAAACTACGAAGTTTAATCAATTAACATGATCGGGTACCAAGTTAGAATTTTAATCCCATATTAGAACAGATATTGAAATATTGAATTTACGTTTTTATTTTTGTATTTGTATACAAACGCTACCTATTGGTATTTTATAAATTTTATAAAATATTTGTCAAAGTAAAACATATATGTTTGATATTTTTATTTACGTTTAATATTTTATACGCATGATATTTAACAAATGGAAACAATTAAAATTAACATCATTTTAAAATTAAAATGTTAATTTTAAATGTTAATTTTAATTGTTTAATATTCCTGATTATGTTGGTACTGTTAGCCAACGAAAAGCTTTGAATTGTAAATTCAATTATAATTCTTGTATTTGTATTTTGACTTAGTTCTTTATTAATACATAAGAATACATATTGCGATATATATATATATATATATGGGTGTGTGTGTGTGTGTGTGTATATATATATATATATATATATATATATATAGCAACTTTAATAATCACATTATTCACGCTAGTTATAGATGATTTCCTCTCTCTCTCTCTCTCTCTCTCTACTGTTCTACTGCTTGCGCACGCGCGCGTGTGTATGTTGTGTGTCTCCATTTCTTAATATTTTCACCCGTTCTTATTGGAATAGGAATTGATTAGAACCATTTAATTTAAGCGACACAATTTAAGCATGAAAAAGTTTATAAATTAGTTAGGAAAGGTGAGCCTTAGTAGTCACATAAGCAGATTTATATTTTACAACGCTGAAAAAATTCACAAAAGCTGATACCGGAAAATGGAAGTAGTTTTTACAACAAATTTACTCGTCTTCATTAGTTTAGGATGACCTATTAAATGAACTTATGCAATACGTAATGGTCGATAAATACGGTGTAAATGTTGTATATTATTTGACCTAATTCTTATTAACTGCATGGCCTTCTTTATCATGATATACCCTGCTTACGCCTATGGTTTGATCATACTTTATAGCTTATTGCCAACCTTGTAGAGGAGAGACTAAACATATAAATAAAGTTCTAAATTATCGTTGTTGATGAAGGCATAAAGTTTAACGTACATAAATATACGTTGCAATACGCTCGAGGAAAACTTTCAATGTACGTCTCATGGACAGCAATTTAATGAATTAGTTTAGAAATTATATAAAAATAGTAATTTTTGTCAAATCAGTTGAGGTTAAACTTTTTTTGTAACTATGAAATCACCGTATAATTTTATAACTATATTGTTGGTGCTAGTAAAATTGGGGCTTTGTTTAATAACGGGCGGAAAAAACAGGAACGTCGTTCGTAATGGTAAAAAAAACAACTAAAATGAAATCCTTGAAGGCTAACATCTTGCATGATAATTCAAATAGGTTTTTAAGGATAGTATTAAGTCATCAGAGATCATCAATTTCATTTATATATATATTATCGATTATATATCGAGGTAAAAATTATTGAGGTTAAAAATAGAGACAAAAAACTTGTTTTAACGATATTTCCAGCTATTTCTTTACGATATTTTGGTGAAATATAATTATTAACAAAAAAATTCAGTGAAAAATATGGAGAGAATTCGCACTACCAGGCTACTAAGTTATAACAGCCCTGACACTATGTAGGACATAAACACTAAGTTATAACAGCCCTGACACTATGTAGGACATAAACACTAAGTTATAACAGCCCTGACACTATGTAGGACATAAACACTAAGTTATAACAGCCCTAACACTATGTAGGACATAAACACTAAGTTATAACAGCCCTGACACTATGTAGGACATAAACACTAAGTTATAACAGCCCTGACACTATGTAGGACATAAACACTAAGTTATAACAGCCCTGACACTATGTAGGACATAAACACTAAGTTATAACAGCCCTGACACTATGTAGGACATAAACACTAAGTTATAACAGCCCTGACACTATGTAGGACATAAACACTAAGTTATAACAGCCCTGACACTATGTAGGACATAAACACTAAGTTATAACAGCCCTGACACTATGTAGGACATAAACACTAAGTTATAACAGCCCTGACACTATGTAGGACATAAACACTAAGTTATAACAGCCCTAACACTATGTAGGACATAAACACTAAGTTATAACAGCCCTGACACTATGTAGGACATAAACACTAAGTTATAACAGCCCTAACACTATGTAGGACATAAACACCAAGTTATAACAGCCCTGACACTATGTAGGACATAAACACCAAGTTATAACATCCCTGACACTATGTAGGATATAAACACTAAGTTTAAGACTTAGAACACAGGTATTTAGTCTGTTAGAGTAAATCATCCTTCGAAAAAAACAGATGAAAAGAAAAACATAAATGTAAAAACAATATTCCGTCACATCGACAATACTTTGCTATAAGAACGTCTTTTTACTGAAAAAGTTTAACCCGAATATCTTCGACTGTTATCTTCACATGAACAGAAATTTTGAGTTTATTTCTTCCAGTTACAAATTAATTAGGTGATATACTTAAAGAATATAATATGGCGCCAAAGTAAAACTAAATTTTCTTAACGCTCTAAAGGTTTGGTAATTTATTTATATTTTTTTGTTGATTTTTGAAAATTTATCGGAAACCCTCAAGTATTCTTTACATTCTCACATTCTTACAATCTCACATTCTTTACATTCTTACATTCTCACATTCTTTACATTCTTACATTCTTTACATTCTCACATTCTTTACATTCTTACATTCTCACATTCTTTACATTCTCACATTCTTTACATTCTCACATTCTTTACATTCTCACATTCTTTACATTCTTACATTCTCACATTCTTTACATTCTTACATTCTCGCATTCTTTACATTCTTACATTCTCACATTCTTTACATTCTCACATTCTTTACATTCTCACATTCTTTACATTCTTACATTTTCACATTCTTCACATTCTCACATTCTTTACATTCTCACATTCATTACATTCTTACATTCTCACATTCTTTACATTCTTACATTCTTTACATTCTCACAATCTTTACATTCTTACATTCTCACATTCTTTACATTCTCACATTCTTTACATTCTCACATTCTTTGCATTCTTACATTCTCACATTCTTTGCATTCTTACATTCTCACATTCTTTACATTCTTACATTCTCACATTCTTTACATTCTTAGTCAACATGAACATAAAATACTACATTTAATTCTCTGAACATCTCTTGTGGCCATACACAAGAAATCATTTCATACCCAGCCGACCATTAAACATTACAAAAAGGTAACATCAAATGAATATTTAATACTCAGGCAATCATTTGATACGCAGGTGTCCATTTAATACACAAGCAAATACTCAAGCAATTATTTATCACAAAAGCAATTATTTTATACACAGGATAATCATTTTCGACGACCATTCCATGCATTTTATCAGTGTAAGTTAATCGATACAGTGCGGGAAGAGTCAAACACGTTGCCAAGCGATTTGCCAAATATCGAGCCTAACTCCCTCTCTGAATTGAGTTCAGCGACTCCATACACCTGTGAGCCCCCTTTACTAGCAAATCGCTGAGTTCAAGTACTTGACAAAACCAGCATCACGTGATCAGAAAATAATACTTGTTATTAGTAGTGAGCATGATAAATAGCTATTCTTTTATGGGTTTAATAAGGTATCACACAACATACGCAAGCTCTCACTGTCTTAGCGTCATTCAGTCATGCTACAAATTAATATGTTTACGTTTTCTAGTGCACTGAACGTCAATCATCAGTGTCAAGGTTGGCGGTTAGATCAACGACGCTGTCTGGCCTATCTAGCTTTATGGACAAACGATTTAAAAGTTTATTGAAAACATAAAAATTTACATGAAAATGTAAAACATATTTTAAAATTTCAAAACCGTTTGTAATGAATATCAACCAACTTAAAGTTTCGGCTACAAAATATCATAAGAAAACCGCCTTTATTGTGTGTGGTCAACTAAGCATGAGCTGTCGACCTGAATTTAACCCTCAATTGGTTATATAAGTCCCTCCGGGATTTGGAGTTAATTTATTGCGTATCTGAGAACTTTCGACCCGGTGAAAATTTTAAGATTCAAATGGAATTTATACTTACCAACGGATGTAATATTTTAGGTTTTAGCAGAATGCTTTGAGAAATAGACGTCTGTAATCGACCAGATGTCGAGTCCATCGCGCAAGATTGCCAGGCGGTGTACAGCAATCGTTCAGTATAGGTCCCTGTACAATCTACGTATCCTTGACCAAGAACTACAAAATGTCTCACTCAGCTGTTGAAGGTATTATGACAAACTTGCTTCAACTCATATGGTTGTCCTTTATCCGCGTGACTATAATCTATTGCATCGGTTCTTCTTGTCACACATTGAAAATTTGTAATGAAGATAGACTTGAGTAATTATTAAATAACAGAAAGAACTACTCAAACTCGCCACACACACACACACACACACCCTCTCTCTCTCTTTCTCACACACACACACACACACACACACACACACGGACGCAAGCACGCGCGTTCATGTGTGTGTGTGTGCGTACATAAAATATTTAGACGTTTTCACTACGAAAAGGGTTGTGTCGTTTTCTCACAATGATTGTGACGTAAAAGTCATCAAACCGCTTCAGGTATCAATAAGTTTAATCAGGGCTTCTTAATATTTAAATTTATAGTTACTGACATAAGAAGTTCAAACTTTGTTTACAAATTCAAATTGTATCACGATCGATAACTTTAAGTGGTCTGTAGTTAAATGGACTAAAAAAACTGACTTCCAAAATCCCTTTGAAAAATTTCACACTTAAAGATAAACAAACCGACTTTCTACTTTTAATTATGAAAATTACGTGTTAAATTTATAAATATTCAGAAGACTGTAAATTCTCTTTTAATTTGTTTCTTTGCGTTGAACTAACGGATGTTGCACGATATCATGAAAGATAATTGTCGTTAATTTATGAATGTGAACTTTGGAAGATAGAAGATGTATTTATCGATATGAAAGACAAAAGTAAATACAATTTTATAGATAAGCCTATTCTAAACTGAAGGAATGGTTTTGAATCTCTCAATTCAAGAATTAAGTAACAAAATATATAAAAGTTTAAAATGCGTGACACTTTTATAGATGAAAGTACAAAAGCCAAACTTGAAACCATCGCAACTTCCTCGCTACAGCTTCTCATTCCAGTCTAAAGAGACAAAGTGAAGCAATGCGAGCCATCGCACAATGGGAAACTTGAAGGCTAGCGTTCTGTATTCGTTTACGGAAAAGACTTGAAGTTAATACAACTCTGATTGAAATTTTAAGCACGCTTCAAATATTTTATCGTTCTGTGTGCACAAAACCAGAAGCCGCACCCTTATGTTGCACAAGAGGTCTTCTGAAACCGGTTCTGGGGAGGGGGGAGGTGTTAATTCAATGGCTAATGTGGTATGCCGCCAAGGATGATGAAGTAGAAAAAGTGTCAACAAGAAAACTGGAAGGAAAAGGGAATACAATATTAACAATTACTTTTTGTTGAAGCAGACATGTCGGGAGAAAAAGAAGTAATATAAAATGAGAAATGATAACAACAGATGTTTTGATTTAATCTTTGTGCACTGTTATAGATCACGATTTGTAAAGACGTTATATTAGTAATAAGAATATTAGGTATTACTTTATAGAAGGTGAGTTTCACAATTTTAAAAAATGTATTCAGATATTTGAAAAAAATATTCCGTATTTATTTATAAGTCTAATTTTAGCGAAGGATTTTCGAATATATTAACCCTATGACAAACAGCTGTGGAAATGTATTAAGTATATAATTACCTCTTTTGGAATTTTAAAGCCAAACATGATCTATATAAAAGCAAACGAACTTCATGAGAAAGGAATTATATAAATTTTCAGAATCCTAATTAAATCTCACCTTATTCGGTATTGTAAATGTTTTACAATAAATGTCTCGCACTATTTATCCTTCACTATTATCGTTTTCGTCACATTACTTGGAGTATTACCTGTTTATTATTTGTCTTTTGAATGTGATTTTATTAGAATGGTATTGTCAAGTATAAATGAGATTATTCAAGAAGAAGTATTAGTTTAATATTTCAAATTTAATTTAAAAATAATTGTTTTTTGAGGAATAATTCAATGTATTGAAAATTGTATTTTTTTAAAGCAATTACATAACTTATATTAAATATGATAAGTTCGGTAGTTTTCTGCCTTTACTAGCGACGCAGGGAATAAATTGTACTTTTTCCGTTGCAGTAGACTCGTTTCGGATGACCTCCTTCTACTTAGGTATAGATATTCCAAATTTGTCAATAAGATCATACCCTCTATTTAGCAGGAGTGCTGAATAGTATAATTTATGTTATATTTAGTTAAAAAAAGACCTTTTTAAATTTTGATACACCTATATATAAAATAAATATAAGTTACTTAAACTACTTTTCGTAATGTTATTTAAACAGTTTGTATCCCATTTTACTTGGCACGCTTTGAAATCCAAACAGATCAGCGTATTGGACGTGTTGTACAATGGCACTAGGTTGGGTTATGTAAGGGATCGACACACTTTCACAGAGCTGGTTTGGGGCCGCCGGCCGTGTGAACAGATACACGCGTCTTGGTGACTAAATCCGCGTGACAAGTCTCAGATGACGAGCTAACCAATTGTCCCTTTACAACGTTGCATAGAAAACATTATGTGGTAGTAAAAACGTTTTGTAATAAGATTTCCGGAATTAAAAATAATAATTGGAGCGTATGTAGCCTATAAGAAGTTACATTTATGAGGTTATATTTGTTTAAAATAAAAAATGAAAGTTGCTTCAATTTGTTTGTGACTAGTATTGTATAAAAAGTGCTCAAAATTTCAAAACTATTGAACTTGAATTATGATGTCCACCCATTATTATTTTAGGGCTAAATAGAATATAAAGCCAACACACACTAGTTACTAGCTAAAACGGAAAATTAAACCATAACCTCACCTTAAAATATCTTATACAATTCTTCATACTCACAAAGAGAGAGCTCAACGTTGTGCAAGCTACAAGCTTATTTCAGTATTGCTATATTGTATCGCATTTATTATGCGATGATACAGTAAAAATAAATACTGCATTCAACTAACGTAAATATTGTCAGAAGTTTACTAGTGTAAGCTAATAGGTTAAAGAACGAAATGGGTTCTTATTTCAGTTCAAACGTCACAAGGTTGAAGCAACCTCACACAAATATACGTTGGAAACATTTCCACTGTTAGTGTTTTGTGTGTATGTGTGTGTGTGTGTGTGTGTGTGTGTGTGTGTGTGTGTGTGTTTCTTTGTATGTGTGTGTGTGTGTGTGTGTGTGTGTGTATGTGTGTGTGTTTGTGTGTATATTTGTTTGTGTGTGTATTTGTTTGTGTGTGTGTGTGTGTGTGTGTGTGTGTGTGTGTGTATGTGTGTGTGTATGTATGTGTGTGGGGGGGGATAAACGTTTTATGGGGATATCCTCCAACTTTAATTTTTAATTTGAAGTGTCAGAGAGACGTTTTATTAATCTTCTCGTTTTTCTATGCCATTTAGTTATAGACAAATAAAATACAATTTCATTGTCTTAAATCCTACTATAAAGTCTATATAGTTAACTAATTCACCAGGATCATATCATTTACTTAGTAATACTTTTTATTGAATTATTTAAAATATATTTAGTTGAAATAAATTAGCAGTGTATGTAAAGCTAGCTCATCGTATTAATTAAAGAACGCCTATTCAAAAATTTATTGTCACTTCTTATTGATAGCTCCAAAAGTTAATTGTTAAGATATATTTTGTCGTTAAATGTTTCTGTTTATCTGAGCTCCAAACATTATATATTATAAATTTCCCAAACACTCCGTTTTGCAAGCCTGTACATCTACTTCAGTTATGTGACCCTACTATCCACGTTATGCCATAATTGTCCTGTATTCCCACTACCGGGACATGATTCCTTTAATAAATAATTCCACCTACAACTAGCTATTATTCTGCTTAAATCGGGTGTAAGGGGGTCTTACGGACTCCATAGAAAATCGGTTTCTCTCTGTATACGTATTACAATGATTTCTTTATATTATGTACTAGGCAGATTTATATCCGCTCCATTTTCCTATATATTTTCACAGTCCTCATCTATTCTTTGTATGTAATAATAATCATAGTGTTTAATTCCATCCTTCAAGTATGATTCGATATAGTTCGTAAAATGTGTCACGAATAAAACGTAAAATGCTTGTTATTACGTCACAGAGTGACTAGAAAGATGGGTCAGAACAAGACCTAGTCCAGCAGGGCTAGTGTTTATAATGTTCCCCTATATTTTGAATTGGAAATAAAACTTCTAATGATTTTTCATATGCAAATATCTTTTTTTTATCTTAAAGCATTTTAGCGTTTAAAAGTTTTAGAAATTTTTCTTAAATTTTTTCGTCAGTTTGTAAAAGTCACCCCCTGCAATACATTGGCCATGATCTTTGCAACCCTATTTTCGCTAAAATCCTCGCCATATGAATAGGTTAATACACGCATAAAGCTACGTTTCTTTTTAATGTACAAGCCCAATGATAGAACACTTTGCGTCCAACTTATCACTGGTATAAGGTAATTTTATTTATAAGGAAAATAATAGAAAATTTGTTTTGTAAAGAAAATTAAAACGTAAATGATTTTTAACCTCAAACCGCAGAAACGTGCGCATCTTTCCCAGGTCGATTAAGTTAGTTTCTACTCTCATAGTGACAATCTGTCAAGCTGGATGTCATTTCGTTGCAATTAATATGACATGCAATTATTCTTACAACTACATCCTACCACATATCACCACAATTACTTTTACAAACATACTGGCAAGATCGTAATTCGAACCGAAGACCTTCCACTTGAAATATCGCTTCGAAATATTAAATTTATGTCTTTGTTTACTAGAGCTAGTTATAAAGGTTCAACTATGACTCAATTAAACACAAAATATAAGGAAGAGAATGTGGTTACTGAGAACCTGTCAAGTACTATCTCGGAACGCAAGTAGTAAAGCACAAGGCCTTTGTTAATGACAAAACCTTTCTGTTATAAAAATTACGAAAAGGTCTGTCCATCTACAAATATTCAACTATATGAAAATGGGTCGTTTTCAATACTTTTTATTATTTAGTTTTCCTTTTAAAAAAAAACGGCACCCAGGCATAATATAACTTTTGACATAAAACTTTGTATGTGTATAATTTTTGTTTCGTTATTTACATATTCTATATCAAGCTTGAAACATATATGGAAAAATTACAATAAAATTATTCCAATTATCAAAAAATGTATTAAAAATGTAATTAATACATGTAATCGACGATGGTATGATAAAAACCTATAACAGGACGAATATTATCATTCGATTCAGGATTATCCTTTTCAAGACTCCAAAATGTACACTTGAAAGTATCGCTTTCTAGACAATTACCAAGTTAATTGCTTACGGGCAAAGAAGAACAATTAAAATAGCTATAAAACGAACATTTCATCCGGCCAAGTAAAAGTAAACTCATCCTTGTAGGTAGGAACTATATAATCCTACCCATTAATGATACCTATTAATATAGACGTAAAATCTTATGCCTGTAAAAATTAATGTTATCTAGCTTAAATATATGTATTAATTTTATTTTCCTAATGCTTATGAAAATTAATTAAGTTAATAGTAATAACATTTAATAATAATTTATAAGCTCGACAAGAAAGACATTTCTTAAGATAATATTGATATTGACGTTTGCTAATACTTGATTCCTGAAAAGTTTGTTTACTTTGATACCTCAATTGTTTACTTTTAGGAATTAGTTAGACGTCTGCTCTCGCGGAGTAATACCTTTCGCCAGATGTTTTGTCACGATGTTGCCAGATGAGATCTCTATTCTTACACTACATGTGTTGATTTGTTGGTTACATGTATACAATTATACCCAAATCTATCCTAACTGGATACTTCATAGGTATATTTTAATATAGGTATATAGTAATATTTTATAAAATTATAACCAAATCTATCCTGAATAGCTACTTTATAGTTACATAGCATATTCTTCTGTTAACAATTTGTACTGGACATTTTCAGTTTCGTTTTATAATTTCCAAGCTACTCAGTCAGACTTTGAAAGTAAATTCACTGTAAACAATGACTTTAGCCCAAAAGAAAACTGTCTGATTTTAAAAAAAATATATACAACAAATAAAGTTTTACAAGACCCACTCACCTGTACACGAAAGGACCTATCTCCTGAAGCCTTGGTTTTTCGCCAGCTAGAAACCCTTCCGGATTGGTCACGTTAAAGATGAAAACTTTGGTTAAACGAAGGACTCCTGGCTTTTGCCAGTAGTAGTAACTGAGGGTGCCGTTGAATAACCTCAGATTCTGCAACAAATGAACGTGATTTAACATGTCCAGATGAATTAGAAACTAGAAATAGTGTAATCTCATTACATGTGATACACATTATTTCGGTGCATTTCGTTATTTCATGGAAAGTTTTCACTATGTTACATTAAAAAATATAGTTTTGCTTCAAACTGTCTGTTAATTTGTCTATTGCCTGATAGAAAGTGATAATCGAGAAAATATGATAATATATTTATTATATCGTTTGTAAGATAAAATATAATATGAATAGGTTATACATTTAATTTCAATATGTTATCAACTTTATTTCAGCAGCAAAAAGATCACAAGCCGGTGATCAACCAACATCAGTTCGTCTTGTCCCTTCTATTAAGAAACGAAAGAATATAAACAACGAATACAGGAAGAACTACCCAACAGATTCGGGTTTAGAGAGAATTTAAATGAAAAGTCATCTAAAGCCTATCGCTGAACGTGGAAAAAATAATTTGCTCTGAGAATCAATGAACTGCTGCTCCTTCATTTCGGACGAACTGCAAAACAATCTCAAATATCTAGGTCTGTTAACTTTTCAGGGTTCAGTAACAACAGTGCTGGTATACGGGAGATAAGTCCATCCAATAAAATAATAGATAACGTAGGAGACTCAGGGATTTGCGAAGATGGTAAACAAAAACCTCGACAGGTAAATGACGATCTCTTAAAATCGTTACTTTTTTGTATAATTACATTTTATCCCCCGTATATTTTTTTCAATTATTATAATTTTTATAAAAACTTTGCTCAATAAATACTATTATTTTTTGAGTCATTTAGAGTTTATTTTGTAGGTTTATTGTAATTTTACCCTGTGATGATGATTTTAGCAATCGAAATGGACAAAATGCTTTATTAAAACTTTATCTATAACTAAGGCCTATTATTCGAATAATATGTTTAGTTGTGGTCTTGTTGTATTGCTAATTATATTAATTGAATAAATATTCTCAAATATGGTGTATGGACAGTTTTTTTTAAAAATTGTTTACAAAAGTTGGGTGTATTGTTTAAATTCTACCTATTTTCGCAACTCAATATGAAAGCGATATGATCAAACTTGTTTTCTTTTCTTTGTGTCATCTGGTCTAAATTAAACGTGATAACGGAAGAACTATTGTACACTTCAATACATATACGAGTATTGATAAATGCTCTCTAGTTAGAGGAGATAAGAAGTAAACCTAATGTACTTGTAACTGTTAAAGAATTAGAGGGCAAACGACATTAATATAAATTACATTTTGTATTTGAAGAAATACAAAAATCATTTAACCCAAAATACGATATAGACCTACCTTTTATTAAAAAAGTCAAGAATATACGTGCTCGTTGGTAAATTTTAGAGTGTCTAGCGATGACAGAAACTCTAGCGAATAAAGTTGAGGCTTTTGATATGTATACCTATAGACCTTTATTGTGAAAGTCATGTCACCAAGGAAGTAATTCGACGGTTGGGTAAGGAACGATGGTTAAGAGATGAAAAATAGAATGGTTTGGCCACCTTATGATGCACTGTAATTATAGGCTACTATAGCTTTACATTTAGAGAAACTGCAAGGTGCAGGTAGGACGTGATACTCTTGCTCAGCGTTGATGGTTTTTATTGCCATCTGCAAAACTATTCAGATTTGCCAAATAAAATCAGAACAGCCAAATCGAAACGGTTATGAAAAATAAGTTAGTTTTTAGAAGTTAAAATTTATGGTAATTTTCTCTTTAAAGTTGAGAAATGTTTAGGAAAATAATCGTGGTAGCCTTGAGAAGTGACAGCGATACCAGGAAACGCTTGAGGTTGCACTGTTGTTTTTGGAAGAACATTTAGTGAGCAAATTTATCTGCAAATATCTGCGCGACAATGGAAGGTCGATTTCCGTTTTTTCCTTCTAAACACATTGAGAAATTTCTTACTGTGTTTCCTACAAAGGCATTGGGTGTGTGAGGAAGCTATGGTTTTGGTAATTTGTAAACTGGTCAACTTTTCATGACCGTATCTGTTCCCATTATTGTTGCCTTTTACATTCCGGCATTAAATCACATTTCTGTACAGTTAGAGTTTTTCTTCATTCTCTGTCTCACGCCTTGTGAACTTTGATTCCTTGATCTCACTCGGTATATATCGAAATCTTTAAAGTCGAAATTGTTTTTAAAAAATATTTTTGAAAAGTTATTTAATCCCACTGTGTACATTATACGAGGCCCTGAAGATTATTAACTATTTACCTATCAAAAACCACCCTATAATCACTGTATAAATCTTCTTTCTTGAGTGTACGTTGTCTACTAGTTCTTGCATGTGACACTTCCGTCCATGTTGCTCTGTCGAGATTGAACTCTCTTCCACGTCTTTTTCTTATAGTACCTCTATAGCTTATATATTTTCCTTCTGGATTTATAGGAGTCGAAGCTAAAGCTATCATATGGCTCAGAGGTAGGCTTCGATAGAATCCACTGAAATTCGAAAATGGAATATTCATCCATATCATTTATGCCTTTTTTAGTATCTATTTTCTGGCGTTTAATAAAAGACCGTTAATCATGCAAGGGGCTGGCAATTACTCAATACAGCATATAATAAAAACCAATAATACAACATACAAAAACAAATAATATAATAAAGCAAACAAAACCACAATGAAAAATAATGCAAAATATAAATGAATGGAGAAATTTTCGCCTTATCAAAAAGGTAAAAATAATTATAATTTTTGTTACTACAAAGTGAAAGATAAGATAATTGTAAAACCCTTTGTTTATATATATATATATATATATATATATATATATATATATATATTTATAATGAATAAAAGTATTTCAAATAGAAGTATTATTTCAATTTATATATTTTCCAAAGAGTTTTTTGCCAATAAAATAAGTATTAGCAGTTTCACGAAAAACAATCATAAAACAAAACTTTTTCACAAAAACCAAGTCATATGGACTACAATGCAACCATATGTTTATTGGTATTTATACTTCTATGCAATGTTTGCCCTGCCATCAATGACCTTGTAAATAATTTGGTGTTTTGATTTCACTTGAATTCTCTGTTCATTAATTAATTTGTCTTCAACTTTATATTTATAGATTTCTAATGTTTTATATATATTCATTTTTATTCCTTTGTTTATTTCTTTAATTCATTTAATTTTTCC
This sequence comes from Prosapia bicincta, assembly GCA_036971475.1. Classification (NCBI taxonomy): domain Eukaryota; kingdom Metazoa; phylum Arthropoda; class Insecta; order Hemiptera; family Cercopidae; genus Prosapia; species Prosapia bicincta. Next base: position 1,723,337 of record JBAIZL010000406.1, read on the forward strand.
TATTTCAGGAAATCTGTGTCCATTAATGATACAATGAGTCGCCAAATTTGATTTGAATATGTTCCGTTTCATATAATCGTTTAAATGTTCTTTATATCTCGTTTTAATTTCCCCTTTGTTTGTTTACATATAATTGATTACAATCTTGACATGTTATATTATACACACCACTTCTTTCGTGCATATTATTTTGAACATTGTTATTGGTTATTATATTTTTAATTTTATTATAGGTTTTGTAAGTAATTTGTATATTTGTTTCTTTGAATAATCTTATAATTTTATTTATTTACAGATTAGAAAGTCAAAACTTTCATTAGGAAATAAAATAAAAATCTACAATCAGATCTTGAAACTAGTTTGGCTCTATGGCAGCCAACTGTGGGGATGTGCAAAGGAATCTAAAGAATATATTCTTCAGATGTTTCAAAATAAGGTAATGAGAAATATTGCTTGGGATGTAAAAAACAAAGATATTCACTGAGATTTGAATATCCCGACGATAACAGATGAAATAAAGAAGTTGCCAAAAAAACATGAAAAGAGACTTCATCTTCTTCTAGGTGCAGTAGCTTCAATATATCGTTAACCAGTCCATGGTTAGAAGATTAAAGAGAACCAAACCAGTGTAGTGTTGTGCTAGCTCTAATATATGTAATTTTACAATGTCTAGACAAGAACTAAAGAGTTAATAGGTATTTTAGTTATATGAGTATTTAGGATATGATAATGCAACAAAAGTTAATGGTTGGTCTAATACGACCAGTTTTAATAATAATAATAAAATATCCATTTTCGATGATACAACTAAGTGTTGTTTTTTAACCTTTTTACAAATTTATTCGAAAAACTGTTTTCTAATTTCGGTACAGTAGAACCTCGACAACCCGAAACTCCGGATAACCCAGAATGATTATGAAGTAGAACAAAAAAAAAATAAAATAAGACATTAAAAAAATCAAATAATTATAGTACATATATAAAAAGTCTAACATAACAATAAAATCGTCTAATACATACAGATAAAGAAATGATAAACATAATGGTGTATATACATCTTACAGATAGCACAGCCCGAAAGCGGCTCACAAAATTAAAAATCCAAAATTGGCAGATTTGTTTGTTGAGAAATAAATTGCAATGGAGTTTACCTGTACATACAATACATACGTTCATATACTGTGCACAATACTCTTTGTTTAATAAATATGAAGGAGTTTTTCTGTAAGTCCAATGTTTTCTTTTAGTTTTTTATTAGTGTTAGGTTAAACCGGGTTTCCGATACCCCGGATGAGCCACGGCCCTAGATAATCCATATAATTGGGGTTCTACTGTACATAAACAGATACAGAATTTCATGGTAATTCGATCGAAGTATATAGTTCATTTTTCATTTTGATTGTAGGTCTTTTGTTTTTTATATTTTTATTTAAATTATTATTTTCAAACATCATGATTGAACATACTGGTGCAATATTTCAATATTATTGTCTTCTAAGTAATCGAAGGTGTAAATTAATACAACCTGTTCACCTTGTCGTTGTTTATCTTTCATGTTATATGAACTGGAACCGTCGCATAATATGGATGGATCGAACATATAAAGTGGAAGGAGGGCACGATACGACACCGGAAATATCCAGTCTTCTGGTGCGTATTTGAATATCGGTGTGCAGAGAGTGATAATTAAACGAGCTTCAAGAAACAACCAACGCTTCCTTAGTTTAACATTCTGCAGAAACAGAAGATAAATTTAGAAGCTGAGTAATTCACCGTCAAGGCGATGTGTGTGTACACAATTCATTAAGGTAACCAAATATTACGGTCTATAGACAAGTGTTAGCATGAACTCGCTGTGAACTAAAGGAGGTGTACATGAGGAAACAATCGTGCAAGCTAGAGGTGCAAAATAGAAAATATCGTTTAGGTATGTTGCAGTCAGGCAAGAACAAACTCTTTGTGTACGATTCCTTTAAAATCTAAGAAAGTAATGAGAATGCTCATGCTCATGCAAGCTTTAGACACAACATAATTTCAAACATAGCCACTTCGTTTCAGGACCGTATGGTTGGTCCAGGGCACGTCACCAGTAACCCCTCTATCCACAAAAAGCCAGGTGCGTACCTTCTATTAATCCGGCAAAATTTTGGGAAATGTTTCTCACCCTCAAATTCTCTGTTATTGAGCTATGCATTCTGATCCGATTCCAGTTAGCATGTAGTTTTACACTATCTTAAAGCACTTTTTTAATTTTATTAGTAAATTAACTTATTTTCAACTTTTTATAATAAGATAAATGTACTTACTTTCAATATAAGGTAGTCTAACCAAGGTATAGACGATAGAATGATTCCTATGGCTATTGCGAAGAGCCCTAAGCATATAACGGCTAATCGACCTGAAACAAAGCACAAGATAAGGTTAGAAGATGGCTGCAAGTGATAAGTATTTGTGTCCCAGCTGAATACTTCCCTGCGTTAAAACCTCTTATACTATGTAGCTAGATTGTTGGACGATAATTGAAAGTATTGCATTAAAAGCGACCAAGTACAACATAATTAAGAAACCTTGTAGTTATACGGGTTAGAATTAAATTAAATATTAATTAATTTACCATAATAGTTTATATTATTTGTGTGACAGTTTTCTTAGAATTTCAAATTTACAAAAGACGTTATTTTAATGTATAGTCGTAAAAGTTCCTCTTGCACTGCATTAATTATATTCGTCAAAATTAACTATGAAAATCACCCTACCTTCGACCTAAACTTCAGCAAACCACACAACTAATCCATAATAAATTTAATGCACAGCTCTTGTTTATGAATGAACTGGTTTCTGCATATTTCCAACAATCATCATGTGTTACCGGGACCCAGCAAATGTCTCGTTTGTCATTGCACACGATCTGTCACACCGTGAGTTCTCTGGACTGCTTATTATATGTAGACACTCCGTGAGACCGAAGTGTAACTTGAAATAATTTGATTCGTCAAATATTATCGTGTTACATACTAAGATATAATTAGGAATCTTGAATATAACTTTATAGAACACTTAATGGTTCATTTTGCCTTAGATGTTTATTGTACCTCTAATAGCCTACATAAAAGCATACGGTATAGAACGTAACATGTCCGTATTTATTCTTATAGCTTTACTGTATTTATAGGCGTTTAAATTATATAAAATAAGTTCGAGTCAATGAAGCTATTAATAAATAGAATTCAAGTCATTATGAAATCAAAAGGCCTAAATTAGGTAAGTTTATTTAGCTGTAACAATAATAATATTAAACAATATATATATATATAACTTTCACCAGACGCACTCACATTTTATCTTTACTGCTAAGGTGTACTATACAAAGAGTAAATAATCTACGAATAGAAAAACAGCTGTTTTACGAAATCATTCGTCATCACATATTATAATTAAATATAACATATTTCTGAATATACAGTAGAGGCAATTTTATTTGAAAATGGGATTTGCTCATAACAATTTACATTTAAATATTCAAATTTCAAACTCGAGGGCCATCACAATATCCTCGAGAAATTAATCGGTAACTTGGAGACTACAGTGTTTGTTTTTCTGAATAAAGTTTTAAAATCGAAGGTACATAAAAACAAATTGTTCATATTTAATTTCTGAAGGGCAATGAACTACTCAAAACCTTATAGATTGGGATGGAAAAATCTCTACGTGCGTAGAATAAAAAAATACCTTTACAAGTTTGCATCTCAAATAAATGTCTACATATTTATCTAATAGAATCTCTTCGGTGCGGAATTGCAACATTTCTGCAGATAATGTTCGTGTTACGATGAAGAGTAATGTTGAGTGCGAACATTATTTTAATTTGAACGAGAAAAGTTTTAGTTCCATTCAAATTGTCTTTTTCAAAATTAAAACTTAAAATACTATCTTTACATAGGTGGGCACGTATTCTATCATTAACTGTTTTCGTGTGTATGAAAATGAGTGCAACCTTTGCAGAGCTTTCTCTTCGTGCACGCACGCAGCTCTTACATAAGAGAGCTTAATGGACGAGCGCGCTCATACGCTGTAGGAAACGATCATAGGAAATGAAAGTGAACAGTTTTTTACGCGAAATATTATTTCGGCAATTAGCCCGAAGCAGTGGATCGTGACTTGGACCTCAGGATCAGCTAATTCATGGTTTGCCCAGTGGCTTGACATCTAGGCCAGTGAACATGATTCGGCCGTTGAAGGTTTTTGGACAAATTTTACGTGGTCCAACGATAAAACGTTGTATAACAAACACGTTCTCATGCAGTGCCCCACGTCTATACTTAATCCCTTAAGCCTTGTTCACAGATTCTGTTATAAGTGATAATTTCAATATCGATACAAAACTCTAGAAACAAATTAACTCAAGTCGATTTTTAATCCTAAACCAGTTTTGTTTTTGGCCTAGTTAGTCCACATTTATCCATATTTTAAGGATTTACTAATTTCTTTAACAACCTGTCTGAGAGTTCACCTTTTTAAGGTGATGCTATCAATGTAAAGTATGCGATAGTGGTTAGGAAACGGAGAGAGGCAACAAGTTTAAAGTCAAATCTTTATTAATATATGTATTATAAAACCCGTGTATAGTATTTCATTCATAAATTCTGTAATATTCTAAATCCATTAAAATATGTCTGCGTAAATATGATTAAAATTGTTCTGTTAGATGAAGAACGAATCGCACCAACTGTAAAGGAGATGCCATCTCTAACACAAATCCAATATTACCTAACATATGTTTCTCTAAAACAAATAAAAACATATACAAAACTCACTAATTAATCATTTATTGTTTGTGAGTTTTGTGCATGTTTTATTTGTTTTAACATAGCTTCACAAGCTAAGCTCAAAGAATATTTGTGTATGTTACTTTCACATAAATAAAAACATCACAAATGATTATTAAATACTATTACATAATACTGCCCAACCGTCCATTCAACTGTCAATTCAATCAGGTAAAAGTGATTGTAGCTTATAAAATAATGGTTCCATGTAAAGGGACAATAATCTCGAAAGGCGATTAGTTTTAAACGACGTACGAAATCTTGTTTAATTTTCAGCCACTTACTCATATTAAATGAAAAACAAATAGGTTTTTTAAAATAACAAATTCTGATTATTCACGTTAGGTATAAATATATGTACAATTTTATCTTTGTTCTAAAACCACGAGGCGAAATGTTTGCCCAAATTAGTTTACAACAAACCTACCTGTTCTTAGAAATACAAACATACATTTAACACTCAGTAATTGCCTGCGTTTAGGAGTACGTAACCACAGTAACAGTGCAGAAAGTAGTAATCAAGAGTAATCAGAAAGTTAGAAGCAAGTGAACGAATGTTTCTATTTGCAAATATAAAAACGAGCCGAATAGTTCCAGACTTCTTATACTCAAAAGTCCACAAATAGGTATTTTGAAATTTGAGTATTTCTGTATTTGAATAAAGCAAAATTGTTAACTTGGTAAAGAATATGAATGAACAGCTTGCAGTAACGAATCATTTTTAGTAACCTAGTGAATTTTTAAAAAGATAGAGAGTATTTGTATTCGTGAGTAAAGAATCATTTTAAAAAGATAGAGAGTATTTGTAGTCGTGAGTAAAGAATCATTTTAAAAAGATAAAGAGTATTTGCAGTCGTGAGTAAAGAATCATTTTAAAAAGATAGAGAATATTTGTAGTCGTGGGTGAAGAATCATTTTAAAAAGATAGAGAGTATTTGTATTCGTGAGTAAAGAATCATTTTAAAAAGATGAAGAGTATTTGCAGTCGTGAGTAAAGAATTATTTTAAAAAGATAGAGAGTATTTGCAGTCGTGGGTAAAGAATCATTTTAAAAAGATAGAGGATATTTGTAGTCGTGGGTGAAGAATCATTTTAAAAAGATAGAGAGTATTAGTGGTCGTGGGTAAAGAATCATTTTAAAAAGATAGAGAATATTTGCAGTCGTGGGTGAAGAATCATTTTAAAAAGATAAAGAGTATTTGCAGTCGTGAGTAAAGAATCATTTTAAAAAGACAGAGAGTATTTGTAGTCGTGAGTAAAGAATCATTTTAAAAAGATAAAGAGTATTTGCAGTCGTGAGTAAAGACTCATTTTAAAAAGATAAAGAGTATTTGCAGTCGTGAGTAAAGAATCATTTTAAAAAGATAGAGAGTATTTGCAGTCGTGGGTAAAGAATTATTTTAAAAAGATAGAGAATATTTGCAGTCGTGGGTGAAGAATCATTTTAAAAAGATAAAGAGTATTTGCAGTCGTGAGTAAAGAATCATTTTAAAAAGACAGAGAGTATTTGTAGTCGTGAGTAAGGAATCATTTTAAAAAGATAAAGAGTATTTGCAGTCGTGAGTAAAGAATCATTTTAAAAAGATAAAGAGTATTTGCAGTCGTGAGTAAAGAATCATTTTAAAAAGATAGAGAGTATTTGCAGTCGTGGGTAAAGAATTATTTTAAAAAGATAGAGGATATTTGTAGTCGTGGGTGAAGAATCATTTTAAAAAGATAGAGAGTATTTGTATTCGTGAGTAAAGAATCATTTTAAAAAGATAGAGAATATTTGCAGTCGTGGGTGAAGAATCATTTTAAAAAGATAAAGAGTATTTGCAGTCGTGAGTAAAGAATCATTTTAAAAAGACAGAGAGTATTTGTAGTCGTGAGTAAAGAAACATTTTAAAAAGATAGAGAGTATTTGTAGTCGTGCATAAAGAATCATTTTAAAAAGATAAAGAGTATTTGCAGTCGTGAGTAAAGAATCATTTTAAAAAGATACAGATTATTTGTAGTCGTGGGTGAAGAATCATTTTAATTACTTCTTACTTCTTATTACGAGCTTCCAAGGTTGGCCTCGATGGCTCGATGTCTCCTATACATACACTCTGCCAATGGCCAGAAACAACTTTCTTTCAAGATTCTGTCCAGGGTACATTCCCGTCCTAGTTGCTTTATCAAGGGACTCCTTGTTGCTGCTGTTACAGGACACTTCAAAAGTATGTGCTCTAATGTTTCCTCTTCTTGCTTGCACACTCCACAGATAGAGTCGTTAGTAATATGAAACCTTTTCAAATATGTATTGGTGACAATGTGTCCCATACGAGCTCGTGCCGCAAAAGATGCCACTGAACGTGATAATGACTTGAAGATCTTTGGATCATTAGGTTGTTTTTGTAATGAATAATATTCGCGCCCAGTATTGCATTCTCTCCATTTCTTTCTCCAACAGATGTGAGATTCTTTATCAACTGCCTCTTTGCAATTAGTTAAGGAGTAACAACTTTCAGGAGATGGAAACAAGTTGCAAGACGCCTTGGCAGATCTGTCAGCTTCCTCATTCCCAGGAACACATAATGACTGGGGATCCATTGAAATACAATATTTTTCTGTTCTAAGTTTTTTAACAATTTAGTTATTTCAGATGTTCGAAAATGGTAGTCTGTAGTGTGCTGTACTTGAAGGGCTTGAAGGGCCGACCTGGAATCGGTGAGAATGCAGATGTTCTGTGCATCCATAGTATTGCTAAAAACCAAAGCAGCATTTAAGGCCATCAATTCAGCATTCATACTTGAAGAGGAATCGCAGGGCACATAGTAATCCTCGTTTAATTCTGGACAATGAAAAGCTGCACCTCCCCTATGGTTCTCTTTATCAACGGAACCATCTGTGTAGATTTTTACAAAGTTGTTATATGTGGTGTTTATCAATTCCATAGCGACAGATTTTAGTAGGTGAGGTGAATCTTCTTTTGTGAGTGAACCAGGAATTTCAAGATTGGTTTTTATTGGGATTCGAAGCCAGGGTTGTTGTTCCAAAACAACCGGAATTTTTCCTGATTCCATTGTGTCTAATGATTCGCAGGGTTTGTTATGATGGTAGAACAGTGACTGTCGGATGTTAGTTACCAATGCAATGTTAGAAAGAGTGTTAAGTGAAATTGCCTTCATCTGAAAATGTTTCTTCCACATTCTGTTTTTTATATATAAGTCAAAGGGCATGACTGACAGTTCAATTTCCATAGACTGTATACTTGTGGTTTTTGGACAACCCAAACAAATCCTCAGAGATGAGTTCTGTAATATTTGTAGAAGAATCATTTTAAAAAGATAGAGAATATTTGTATTCGTGAGTAAAGAATCATTTTAAAAAGATAGAGAGTATTTGTATTCGTGAGTAAAGAATCATTTTAAAAAGATAGAGAATATTTGTATTCGTGAGTAAAGAATCATTTTAAAAAGATAGAGAGTATTTGCAGTCGTGAGTAAAGAATCATTTTAAAAAGATAAAAAGTATTTGCAGTCGTGAGTAAAGAATCATTTAAAAAAGATAGAGAATATTTGTAGTCGTGGGTGAAGAATCATTTTAAAAAGATAGAGAGTATTTGTATTCGTGAGTAAAGAATCATTTTAAAAAGATAGAGAGTATTTGTGTTCGTGAGTAAAGAATCATTTTAAAAAGATGAAGAGTATTTGCAGTCGTGAGTAAAGAATCATTTTAAAAAGATAGAGAATATTTGTAGTCGTGGGTGAAGAATCATTTTAAAAAGATAGAGAGTATTTGTATTCGTGAGTAAAGAAACATTTTAAAAAGATAGAGAGTATTTGTATTCGTGAGTAAAGAATCATTTTAAAAAGATGAAGAGTATTTGTAGTCGTGGGTGAAGAATCATTTTAAAAAGATAGAGAGTATTTGTATTCGTGTGTAAAGAATCATTTTAAAAAGATGAAGAGTATTTGCAGTCGTGAGTAAAGAATCATTTTAAAAAGACAGAGAGTATTTGTCGTCGTGAGTAGAGAATCATTTTAAAAAGATAGAGAGTATTTGTAGTCTTGAGTAAAGAATCATTTTAAAAAGATAGAGAGTATTTGCAGTCGTGAGTAAAGAATCATTTTAAAAAGATGAAGAGTATTTGTAGTCGTGAGTAAAGAATCATTTTAAAAAGATAGAGAGTATTTGCAGTCGTGAGTAAAGAATCATTTTAAAAAGATAGAGAGTATTTGCAGTCGTGAGTAAAGAATCATTTTAAAAAGATAGAGAGTATTTGTCGTCGTGAGTAGAGAATCATTTTAAAAAGACAGAGAGTATTTGTCGTCGTGAGTAGAGAATCATTTTAAAAAGATAGAGAGTATTTGTAGTCTTGAGTAAAGAATCATTTTAAAAAGATAGAGAGTATTTGCAGTCGTGAGTAAAGAATCATTTTAAAAAGATGAAGAGTATTTGTAGTCGTGGGTGAAGAATCATTTTAAAAAGATAGAGAATATTTGTAGTCGTGGGTGAAGAATCATTTTAAAAACATAGAGAGTATTTGCAGTCGTGAGTAAAGAATCATTTTAAAAAGATAGAGAGTATTTGCAGTCGTGAGTAAAGAATCATTTTAAAAAGATAGAGAATATTTGTAGTCGTGGGTGAAGAATCATTTTAAAAAGATAGAGAGTATTTGTAGTCGTGAATAAAGAATCATTTTAAAAAGATAGAGAGTATTTGCAGTCGTGAGTAAAGAATCATTTTAAAAAGATAGAGAATATTTGTAGTCGTGGGTGAAGAATCATTTTAAAAAGATAGAGAGTATTTGTAGTCGTGGGTGAAGAATCATTTTAAAAAGATAGAGAGTATTTGCAGTCGTGAGTAAAGAATCATTTAAAGAAGATAGAGAATATTTGTAGTCGTGGATGAAGAATCATTTTAAAAAGATAGAGAGTATTTGTAGTCGCGAGTAAAGAATCATTTTAAAAAGATAGAGAGTATTTGTAGTCGTGGGTAAAGAATCATTTGAAAAAGATAGAGAATATTTGCAGTCGTGAGTAAAGAATCATTTTAATAAGATAGAGAATATTTGCAGTCGTGAGTAAAGAATTATTTTAAAAAGATAGAGAGTATTTGTATTCGTGAGTAAAGAATCATTTTAATAAGATAGAGAATATTTGCAGTCGTGAGTAAAGAATCATTTTAAAAAGATAGAGAGTATTTGTAGTCTTGAGTAAAGAATCATTTTAAAAAGATAGAGAGTATTTACAGTCGTGAGTAAAGAATCATTTTAAAAAGATGAAGAGTATTTGTAGTCGTGAGTAAAGAATCATTTTAAAAAGATGAAGAGTATTTGTAGTCGTGGGTGAAGAATCATTTTAACATGATAGAGAGTATTTGTAATCGTGCGTAAAGAATCATTTTAAAAAGATAAAGAGTTTTTGCAGTCGTGAGTAAAGAATCATTTTAAAAAGATAAAGAGTATTTGCAGTCGTGAGTAAAGAATCATTTTAAAAAGATGAAGAGTATTTGCAGTCGTGAGTAAAGAATCATTTTAAAAAGACAGAGAGTATTTGTCGTCGTGAGTAGAGAATCATTTTAAAAAGATAGAGAGTATTTGTAGTCTTGAGTAAAGAATCATTTTAAAAAGATAGAGAGTATTTACAGTCGTGAGTAAAGAATCATTTTAAAAAGATGAAGAGTATTTGTAGTCGTGAGTAAAGAATCATTTTAAAAAGATAGAGAGTATTTGCAGTCGTGAGTAAAGAATCATTTTAAAAAGATAGAGAGTATTTGCAGTCGTGAGTAAAGAATCATTTTAAAAAGATAGAGAGTATTTGTCGTCGTGAGTAGAGAATCATTTTAAAAAGACAGAGAGTATTTGTCGTCGTGAGTAGAGAATCATTTTAAAAAGATAGAGAGTATTTGTAGTCGTGAATAAAGAATCATTTTAAAAAGATAGAGAGTATTTGCAGTCGTGAGTAAAGAATCATTTTAAAAAGATAGAGAATATTTGTAGTCGTGGGTGAAGAATCATTTTAAAAAGATAGAGAGTATTTGTAGTCGTGAGTGAAGAATCATTTTAAAAAGATAGAGAGTATTTGCAGTCGTGAGTAAAGAATCATTTAAAGAAGATAGAGAATATTTGTAGTCGTGGATGAAGAATCATTTTAAAAAGATAGAGAGTATTTGTAGTCGCGAGTAAAGAATCATTTTAAAAAGATAGAGAGTATTTGTAGTCGTGGGTAAAGAATCATTTGAAAAAGATAGAGAATATTTGCAGTCGTGAGTAAAGAATCATTTTAATAAGATAGAGAATATTTGCAGTCGTGAGTAAAGAATCATTTTAAAAAGATTGAGAGTATTTGTAGTAGTGAATAAAGAATCATTTTAAAAAGATAGGGAGTATTTGCAGTCGTGAGTAAAGAATCATTTTAAAAAGATAGAGAATATTTGTAGTCGTGGGTGAAGAATCATTTTAACATGATAGAGAGTATTTGTAATCGTGCGTAAAGAATCATTTTAAAATGATAAAGAGTTTTTGCAGTCGTGAGTAAAGAATCATTTTAAAAAGATAAAGAGTGTTTGCAGTCGTGAGTAAAGAATCATTTTAAAAAGATAAAGAGTATTTGCAGTCGTGTGTAAAGAATCATTTTAAAAAGACAGAGAGTATTTGTAGTCGTGAGTAAAGAATCATTTTAAAAAGACAGAGAGTATTTGTAGTCGTGAGTAAAGAATCATTTTAAAAAGATAAAGAGTATTTGCAGTCGTGAGTAAAGAATCATTTTAAAAAGATAAAGAGTATTTGCAGTCGTGAGTAAAGAATCATTTTAAAAAGATAAAGAGTATTTGCAGTCGTGAATAAAGAATCATTTTAAAAAGATGAAGA
>JBAIZL010000406.1:1742500-1752500 GCA_036971475.1 Prosapia bicincta
GATCAGTTAATCCAAAACACACAATAAATAATTATTTTTATTTTAGTTGTTATCACATTGCATAAACACATTTTTTATGTGTAAACATCTTTGACAAGAAACATATCTTTTGCAGTGGAGACATTTAGGGTCCATAATATTATTGTGGGTGACAACATTGGAACTACTTTCTGCACTGTTAAAGTCTCCGAGAAAACAATATGACGCAACAATATAACGAAATAAAGAGATAGGGATGAGTAAAATGTGAAAGTAAAAACAATAAAGAAAGCGATATCATGCTTGTTAGTGGCTACTTGACAAAGGTTGCGTAAAGACTGTCCAGTTTTTATGTGAAGAACTATACGGCGTTTTTAGCTGATGAGATTTGCGTTGTCAAACAGTTAATTTTTACCGTAGCCATTGAAAACGGCTTTAGAGAGATATCAGAACTTATTGTACGGATTTAAATGTTAAAACGTTAAATAAAGAGAACTGTGTGATTTTTCGCAACTATAATTTGTATTCGTACATCCTCAATGAATATTTAAAACTCGTATAAAATTACTGAAATCAAAAGGTTTTTCAATTCGTCTCTTGTTAGTTCAGAATATTTGATATACCACTTTCAGTTCCAAGGTTCTATACCAGTGTTCTGGTAATTTAAATGCATCTTTTTCATATTCCTTTTATTAACTCACACTCTCTTAATAAATATCTAGTACAAATTTTTAATGTTTCATAAAATAAGTTTTTATTCATCCAATCAAGTTCAAATTCATTTGTTTAAACCTATAGTGGATGACAATTGATGTTAATACAGTTTTTTCAAATATTTATTCAATAATTAAATTTAATACGTTTATGTGGGGCCAGGCTGGATTAGAACTGAGTATCTAGCGCTTTTGCACTGAACCAACCTTCCCAAAGCTAGAAATGAATTTTTCAAAGATGTATATGAATTTTTCTTTTGCCACCTTCTGGTTGTCGCCGAAAGCTCCACTGTACAATCTTAAATTGTTACCATGGTTACCACACAATATCATAAATAATGATATAGAATTAAATATGAATGGAAAGAATAAAATAAACAAATAGACTGGATTAACGGTATCGAACCTTGCTTCACAAATGCGCATTGCGGAAGGAAAGCGAAAAGAAACTACAACACAATGCAAACAACGGAAAAAACGTATAAATAGTAAAAAAACAAAAATAATAGTCCAACACTATACATTGAATGGAAAATGGATAATATCAAGGAAATTCGATTTCTACTTTGACACATAATATTGTTATTCTGACACATATATATACATACTTATATTAATTGTAATTATAAAATAAAAAGATACTAAAATACATTTTTTTTTGTGGCTCAAGCAGAAATTGATTTGACATTTTTTGTATGATTTGTTCTTTTAAATTCGATTTAAACTGTGTTGGTAACAAGGTGTTTCTGTCGTAAATCTCAGTATGCTTTGGTATTTAAAAAAATGTTAAATGAATATCAAAGAGGCAGAGAAAGAATATATTTTACAGAGAATGTATTTCTCTGTAACTCATTTGACTAAGTTTTACAATCTGTTTTCAACTACTCCTACTCTCCTGTAGAAAGGAGATTACAACATCTGTGCGCCTACTACTAAAACGTCTTAAACATTTTATTGTAAAGTTGTTTGTTGTAACCTTCTTGATTTCACTGATTAATACATACGTAATTATTTGAAAAACTAAGTGAAAACTATTAACTACTTAATGACGCGTTTCGATTCAATTGTTTCATAACAAAGCGTAACCTACTCTTCAAGTAAGGCTTATAGTTTTATTTTTATTTTAAACTAACAAAAATTTTTGTTATGAATTAAAAATGCATGTTTCGAAATAGCGATGAACACATTACACTTATATATTATTGTATAATCATATTTACTCATTATTAGTACGTTTACTACAAGTGTTTCTAACAGCTGGGATTATGTTTAGACTTCAGATGACGGGTTTCCCCGACTTGAAGGAAAGATTGTCTTATTAACAAAGGCCCGTCAATACTGACTTTGATTAGGAACACCGTGTGAACGTCACAACCATGGGCTAAATACAATCTCGCCGTGTCTTTGTAGAGGGAAGCAGTATTGGTCGTTATTACAATCATAAATGTAATATATCGGAAAACAGGTTCATCTAATGAAAGAAAATATGAGAAACACACACACACACAGCAATTAATTATTATAAAGTTTTATTGACAGGTAAATCGTTTCCCTCAAAGCAAGTGACAGGGATGGATGTTGAAGTAATAAAAATTAGTTTATTGTCAAGATGAAAGGAATAATAGATATTTTAGAAATTAGAGATGAACTTGTGAGATTAAATGTGTAAGAAATACAAAGTGGTTTACACCTTCTCATGACTCAATTTTTTATTATTCAGAAAACCTTTTCATTAACCAAATTGCCTTTGTCAGTGATAAAACTACACTAAGAGTTTTAATTCTATCTCTGATGAAGGCATCATGGTTGCTGAAAACATGTTGTGATATGTATATATATATATATAAAGTGTCTACTATATAAATAATATGCAATTAACTAAAAATATAAAAAGAATGTCGCAAAACACGAAAAAACGTTTTTTTCATTGCATTAAATGTTCCAAGAATACATTTTTGATATTATTCCTAGATATTGAATAACTGTTTTACTAAGTTTCAGAAACAATATATCTTTTGTTAATTAGATGTTTTCATAGTAATTAGGTGTTTACTATACCTAAATCATCGTGGCTCCAACATCACCGCCAACCCTACAAGCGCAATATACCAATAATATTGTCTTCATACAAGTTGTAAACAACCTATGTAACTGTCCAATACCTTAACGAAAACATAAAACTATTGTTAACATACTATTTTCTTCCAAATACTAAATTATTAGTTCGTACAAATACAACTTGTACTACAGTAATAAATACATTTATTTCTGTCTGCTTTAAATGTAGCGGGTATAAAACTCATTTTAACAACAAAAGACGAGAAACCATAAAATATAACTTTGTACTAATAGATATAAAACATCTACATCTCAAGAGAGTCTATATAGATACATTATACCGACAGGATGCACAGCTACGTAGGCTGTTTACAGCCTCCTTGATCTTATAACATAACCTCAAAACCGTACAGACTATGTAAGCCTAAGGCACTGACCATTTTATTTATGAAACAGGAAATAGGCTTCGACTTTGAAATGTGTATAAATTTGCATTCAAATAGATTCCAAATTTATTCGTCCGTAGAATTAAAGTGAATTACAAAAACGTTATTTAGTAGTTGAATTATTTTATAAATACCAATTTTAATTTTAAAATGTTTTACAATTTGCACGGTAAGCTTAAGAATGTATTTCCATTATTTTTATAACATATATTTATTAATATTATATTTAATTAACATAATTGACCTATTGTTAAAAAAAAAATAATTTACTTCTTTTTAAAAGAAAATTTCTGTTTGTGCCTTGAGCGTTTTTTTAACGATGATGCAAAAGATTATGGTTCAAACTACAGCAGCTCTGAGGATGAGACGACTTATCCAGAGGAACCTATTTGCGAAACTACTTGTATAAAGATAAGATCTAGTTTCAAGCAGAATCGAAGCCAGTAACAAACTGCATGTTATTTTAAATAAACAAAATTTTTATTTTATTGATATAGGGTGTAATGATTTGAAATCATAAAAAATCCCAACGACTTTGATTCAGACAAACATTCGTATTGTTATTTACAAAATATTAAGAATTTCATTCTTTATAAAATAGTCAATTAGTAACAAACATCAATATAAATTTGAGATCATTTACAAATTTATAATTAATTGTTAAAATAAAATTATTATGGGACAAATCCAAATTTAATCTGAAAAATATAAATTATTTACTGTAATAAATAAACATTTGTCTATAAATAAATATGTACAGTGTAAAGAATTAATATAACACTTTTCGCAGAGCGCGAAAATTCAAAATAATAAACATTCCTTCAAACATTGCTTCCTTAATACACTGTCCTACTTTATATTTAGAAATTGTATGAAAAGTATACCTCTGGAGCCGGAAGGAGGTTCGTGCATTGTGTAACCTTCATCTTTCTGCATGTTGGAAAGTAATAAACTAAAAGAAAGAAAAAGAAAGTTTAATATTTAGCAGTCCATCAATAAACTGTAATTGGTTTGGGGTTTCGTGACATTGCAAAAAAAAACAATTATGATAGTAAAATCTAATAGAGTGATTACTCTTATTTTGCCTACAACGTGAGCTTTAATGAGGAACGACTTATATATCAATTTAGAAACTGAGAGAGAGAGAGAGAGAGAGAAAGACAGATAAAGTCTTATTTGCTGTCTTATTCAAAGAGATCTGAATATTGATGGTTTGGAATCAATTGAAGGAAATTCCACCGATGAGTGAGCATGCTACTGAATAAGTAGTTCTGCCTCTCGTTACGTATTAATGAACATAATGCTCTGCCAAACGAACGTACCGATTACTTAAAAACTGTCTGTGGCTTTTACGTAATAATATTGAAAGTGAAATATTACCTGACGTTCTTTTTTATTATGAATAATGCCACTTACTTTTATAAGACGTAGGGGCTTTTAGAGTAAAATTTGAAAGCAAATTGGCTCAAAGACTAGATCGGGGTTTGTAGGGAGCTTTAAAAAGTGAAGAAATATCGCTACCCAAGCCTCGTCAGGTTTCTTATTCATGTAGAATAACTTTCAAAAATAGAATCAAATGCCATCACCCAAACGACGTTAAGGTAAGTGTAGGAGATGACAGCGTCTTCGTGAAATCAGATTTGGAGGTAGTAACAGGCATCTTCATTTTATGTTATAGGCTTGAGGGTACTTTAATTGGTTTTATGGAAATGAATATTTCCTCTGGAATAACCTTTAGAGCGAACATTTTGCCAACACTGCCTTTATCCTGGTGAGCCGCTCTATGTGTGGGTTGCCTTTATCCTGGTGAGCCGCTCTATGTGTGGGTTGCCTTTATCCTGGTGAGCCGCTCTATGTGTGGGTTGCCTTTATCCTGGTGAGCCGCTCTATGTGTGGGTTGCCTTTATCCTGGTGAGCCGCTCTATGTGTGGGTTGCCTTTATCCTGGTGAGCCTCTCTATGTGTGGGTTGCCTTTATCCTGGTGAGCCGCTCTATGTGTGGGTGCTTTACAGAAAAACTGCTTCGTCGTTAAAATACACAACAATTAACGTGCCATTATCAGAATAAGTCATTCACGTAGGAAACACGTGTCGTCACTAAACTTACGCAATTCATTGTGATTATAAGAACTACATTAAACGTTTATCTGTAAATGCATCTGAATATTTTACTATAAAAGCGAGTTATAATTAAAGCGGTGAATTTATTCTTGTTGATTGTCTCAAATCTGTGTCATTTTCTTGTCAAGTTGAATTACGAAGCAACATTCTTGAGAAAAACATTGCTAAAGGTTGCACCGGCCTGGAATATTAATACAAGAAACAGTGATGTGGTGACTTCCTAATTGGAAGTAATTAAGTTTTTAATTTATAAATACAGAGAAATAGTGACTTTGTAATTAAAGAAATGTTTTAAAGATTGTTCCTAGTAAAAATCATGTACTACAGTCCGTCTTTCAAAATTTGTAAAACTTTAAGTAAAGTTGAGGAATTATTGAATAAATTTTAAAGCAAAATACTTCTAAATAAACAAAGTGAGACTGGCGATCGAGAAACTTCATAAAATACATGACTAATGTGGGGACAATGTCAATGAAAAAGCGGTAAGAATGCTAAACTACAAGGATAACTATTGTTTGAGTACAATTTTCCCCCTTTCCTAACATTTCAATACTCTCCTCTGTTGACACGAATCGCGTTTATTTGCTCGTTTATTTGCTCGTTTATTACCTTTTCCTTTTTTAACTTTGCTTCATAAATTTCTAAAATATTTAAACTTCTTCCTTTATTAACATAATGTAAGGTTTTCATTGTATTTTTTATTTCTTGCCCTCTTCAAACAAATATGTAGCATAATTCGAATCATTTTCTCATACTTAAACGACCTTATATGCTCTTTATATCTGGTTTTACATTTTTGTCCTGTATGACCTATGTATGTTGCTTTGCAATTACTTTGCATTTTATAAACTATGTTTTACTAAACTTATTTAAACTTTCTACATTACACTTTAATTTATTCTTTAATGTGTTGTTAGTTTTCATTCCCACTTCTATATCATATTTCTTGAAAAAAAGTTTCAATTTATAAACCTCTTTTCCTGTATATGTGAATTTAGCCCATTTCTTTCTCTCTATTTCATTTGTGGGACTAGCTATTTGATTTATTTTTGCTCTAATTTTTCTAAATAACTTTTTTATTGCTTCTTTGTTTTATCCATTATCCTCAGCAATTTGAAATATAATATTCAGTTCTTCTTTTTATTCTTTTTTCCTTAGCGGTATATCTAATAATCTGTTGAAAAATCCCTAAATGCCGCTTACTTATGTTCTAGTGTGTGTTTCAAACGTCTTCCTTTATTAATATAATGTAAAATTTTCATTTTATTTTTCATTTATTGCGGTGTATGGACCTCTTCTAACAAATGTGTTAGCGTAGTTTGAATACTTTTTCTCATAATTAAACGACCTTATATGCTCTTTATATCTGGTTTCAAATGTTCTTCCTGTTTGTCCTTGCTTTGCAATTACATTGCATTTTATAATGACAAAAATGATACAAAGATAACCTATTTTTATGTTAACAGTTTAAATCTTCCCTAAACCAGTAATTCTTCAATTATTATCATAAATTAACTGAAAAAAATTAATACCTATTTCCTAAAATGGTTTTGTTTTTTACGTTTCATTAATATAAATATTTTTCAAATGTTATTATAAAAACCAAATTTTTATTATTTCATAAAAATGATTATTGTAATACTTTATTTATCTTCTTGTACGTAATATAAAATTGGTGAACAAATATTGAAAAAGTACGCCCATTAAAATTTATGTTGACATAAATTTTATAACTTGTTGAACAAAGCATTTGAATTTTTCAAAACATTTTTGCTTAGAAATCTACGATACGAAGGAAAAAAGCAAATTGCAAAAATTATTTAATTTCATTTATCTGTCACCAAACCAAAATACTATAACTCTGTTTAATGATTTTAGCTCATTTTTACATAAAAATCAGTGTACAAATTATAAAACGTTTCTTGACTACAAACCCGAAATATTTATATTAAAAGAAAAATATATCTATAGATTATCTAGAAAAACAATTTTGATTACTAATTCTGATGATCTCAAAGGAAAATAAAGTAAAAAAGAATTAAAAACGCTAACATTTAATTCCGTGTATTAAATTTTAATTGAAGAAAGATTAAAATAAAAAAGTTTAAATCAAAGCTGACACGTTTTATAATTTTTGTAGATGAATTTTCTAAAATTATTTAATGACATACAACAGTGGAATTAAGCTTCTATGCTGAATTCTGTTATTGTAATAAGGACGATGAAAACTTTAAACAATAAATTTTGTTATGTTTTGTCAGGCTTCGGGTGTTTTAGTATAACAACTAAAGGTTTTATGTGTTTCTTATCGCTAATGTTGACGAAAGTTTTGTCATCAAAAACGCTAAAGAAAGACCAACGGGGATCGGGGTGGCTAAGAAAATTGGAAACATCCGAAGGAGTTGAAATTTAATTTCCCTTGACTTTTTTTACTTTTGAAAAATTTTATAGGTTATTCAAAATAAATCGTTTTTTCTTTTTCGCATTCCAATAGCATCTAATTCACCCTTCTCGTTGGAAAAGGGTTTAAAGTTCTCACCCGGTTTGATGACGTCATAAAGCAATAGATTTCTAGGAAGAGTTTTAAAAGATTAGTTTCACAAAGGAAGTCGAAAGTAATTTACCTTGGAGAACAGGTTCCATTGAAACAGAATTACACGATTTGATTGAACCCTGTTGATGAGTTGGTTTGTTTTTATCGCTGAACTCTAGTTCAAGGTCGTTTATTGGTTCAATAAACCAACGGGACGTTTACCTCAGTTTGCTGTTGGAATATAGGTTGAAACCGAGTGAGATTTATTGAGATTAATAACAGTAAAATCCCGATATTCTGCTTGTTGTGTAAAGGTTCTTTTTATACTTTAAGAAAAAAATTAGAGACTTTTGTATTAACACAAATCTTTTATAAGAAAATCACTAATTAATTTTCTATGACAAACTTTTGGATAAATTAGAAAGATTTATTTCGTTAGGTACACTATTTCTGTTTTATGGCCGTTTACACAGCATCAAAGTGAAAAAATAAACTCTCAGAAGCAAAATAAACAATTATATTAAACTTTTACTAAAATGCGATTTACGCGGTGCTAATACTGGTTCCCGTTAAAAGTTCTAAGAATTCATTTTTACAGTAAGGCTGTTGCAAGAATAGACTTGAGGAAGTTTCAACTTATTTACTATAAGATCTGTGATTGTACGTTTTTTGTAACCAATTAGGGGATTTTAGCTGTTACAACACAACACATCTGCGTAACATGGCCACCTAATATTAATTAGAGATTGGAAAGGAGAATTAAAATCAAATACCAGGTTTATAAAAGTAGAGGAAGGTTCGTAAATGAATGTGAAAAGAAAACTCTTCTTAAGTAATATGGTTCTAACAACATCTGGGTATTTTAAACGATTTTTATGAAAACCAGAGAGAACGCCCATTGTTATATAATGTATAAAATTACTTAGACGGAAAAAAGGTAGATCATAGGAGCTAAAAATAATTGAGGAATAAAAAATCGTTATATTAATAAAAACATAAACGAGTAGAATTAAATATTATTTGTTTGTTTGAATGAATGAACGATTAAAATGAATGTTTGACTAAAAAGAGCAGATTATATCGGGTTTTCTGTAACTATCCTATGCCTACATAATCTTCGATCCACACATTCTCTGATACAGTTGGGTGTGTGAACAATTATTGTATAATCCTGCAGTTAGCATCTTTTTTAAAACTTGTTGGGAACTTAAATATTTTTCTTTTTAAATATTTAGTTTTTATTTCTTTTAACAGGTGGTCATCACCTTTTGGTCTTTCCCTACTATGGCAGTGTTTTAGTTTTAGAAGATTTTCCTACATCAGACGTCAATCTTTTATGGCTGGATATTGCCAGGTCATAACGAGGTCTACATACAGTAATACGTCAGCCCTTCTCTACTGTGGCATCAGTAATGATCTGCCACTACTTATAAAAAGAAGTTCTTAAAGTACATTGCTTTACGAATTAGTAACAATTTTCTAAATTCTTTTCCACTTTTCCTAACAAAAGCACATAATAAACATTAGTAATAATTCAACATCAAAGGCCTACATGTAGGTACACTCCATTATTAAATAACAATAGTTTGCATATCAAATCATCAGGGCATCCCCTATTTAACTTGTTTATCTAATAAACTATGAACTACTGCGAATAACAAACTAAGGTACGAAAAACTACCGCAACAGAGATTTAAAAGTCTCCAGTTACAAAATTCTACGAACTTGATCTTGCTGCACAAAAACGCCACGCCTGTCATCATATCAAGGCTATATTCTGCTTTCGGCAATCTTTATCCTTTATACGCTTCCTAAAAAGATAAAGACTGCGTTGGTGCATTAGGGTTATTTAAAATTCAAATTTAGGTATATTCAGCATTAGTCTGCGAGGAGTTGTGTTGCCGGAATATGGGAACTTTGGCTTTGATAAATCTCTTCCTGTGACAGATCGAGAAGGTAGAATATTTCATTCTGAACAGGAAAAGGTTTCATTGGTCAAGGAACGCCTTCTTATAAAATCTTCTTAAGCCTTGATTTATGAATTTTGTAGTCGCCTGTCAATGCCTGATTTAAGAGTTTTTAATCTTGGCTTAGATTTGTTTGTTTGTTTGTGTGTGTGTGTGTGTGTGTGTGAGTGTGTTTCTCTCTCTG
>JBAIZL010000406.1:1755000-1767500 GCA_036971475.1 Prosapia bicincta
ATAGTTCACACCGTTTCTTCAGGATCATCGGTGTTACTTTTTCAAAACTATAAGGTACATGAATTGTACCGTACAGTTGGTCTTCCCATATAGCTATACTTTTTACCCGTATGTGTTTCTTCTTACATACCAATTTTTTTTTCCTATCATCCTATTCATCATATGAAATTTAGAGACTTTGGCTTTTATTTCAATATTTTTCTCAAACAAATATATTATCAAACCATATACTATGGCCGTAAATACTTTTAAATATTTGTGTATACAGTATACATTCTGTTTAAAATAATATAATTTAATTACAAAATCAGTTTGAACTGAAAAATCGGTTTTGTTGTACCCTAAGTGAAAAGACAATTTAACTTCGAAGAATAGCGTCTTCGCTGAAGTTTTACTGTGAAACACAGCCTACTTTTCATCTTACATATGATTTACCGTACAATGTACTAAAACTGTATTTCAACACGCTCATAAATATGGAGATTTCAACGCACGGTTAGCAAGGTATGCGTAATAAATCTGAAACTACTTTCTCTTCAAGAACAAAAATTCATTTTATTTACAAAAAAAGTGAGTCACCGACCTTGTTCTTAGAACTGGTTATTAAATAAAACTTTGCGTCATATTTGTATGTTAGTTCTCATACATTTGTACCATTATCAGGGTCTGATTGATATTTTCGTATACAGTTTATGCAAATAATTTCAGTAAATGAAACTAAATTACATACTTTACGATATTAGATTCTATTAAAACTTAGTAATTCCGATGATACTGACAAATCAGATGCATGTATGACAAGAAATGTTTGATATACTAGTAAGCAATTGAAGCACACAAGTCCGCTAGCTCAAGTTTAACCGTAATTCATTTAGACCTGTGCGTTTATTAAGGTTTGTAGAGAAAACTAACACATAATCTCCTGACATACTGTGTGTTTGTTTAAACGACCAGTATCGTCTGTTCAGTAGGAGAATTTCGTCATTTACTCTGGAGGGTGTGTCGTTGTTGCGAGTAACTTTCTTTCCTTTACTAATTTTACTTGAAAATCTGCATCTTTTCTAATAGATTCGCAGCAAAACTTGTTCTATTTGAATGTAACTTGCTTAGTACAAGGTTAGGTCGTTTTTCTAACAGCATTTTGTTCGGTAATTTAAAAATTACGATTAATTTTTACTGTAAAGTGAAAAAACATTCACTTCACGTTAGAAATATTTTCCTTGACATTTTCTAAGGTGAAATATAATAGGTTAAATCTAACAACTTTTCTGTCTAGAGGTTATTTGGAGGTTATGTTTAAATTATTTTACATAATTTCCTATATATTCAAAATATCGTGAATGCATTGAATTAATTTGACTACATTTTTCTGCCTTTCCTAACACTAAAATGTTGTTTTTTGTGACGTATTTTGGAATAACTCCACTTTTAAAACTTTAAATAGTACTTCACTTTAAGTGTTTTAAAAGTAACATTTAAAGTTTTGAGAATGGAGATATTCCGAAACGCGTCAACCAAGAAAAATATTTTAATTTTAGGAAACGCAGAAGGATTTATTCAAATGTATACAAATATTTCTAACACAAGTGAAGATGAATATATTAGGAATTTCATATTTAATTAAATTAAGTGATAACACGTAATTTTTACAATACTGCTTTTATTATTTGTAGGTTACGCAATGTACATTATTAACTTGAAGTGATATTTGTGTACATTATTCACCAATGAATAGAAATAATAACTTCAGCTTCAATTATTATAATTTTACTGACGGAAAGACAAGTCTGATACTTTTTAAGAATAAGGTTGAATAAACACTTTATATCACTGTTAATTTCTTAACTTTTACATAAACATAAATAAACCTTTCCATAAATAATATAGGAATATAAAACTTTTACATAAACATAAATAAACCTTTCCATAAATAATATAGGAATATAAAACTTTTACATAAACATAAATAAACCTTTCCATAAATAATATAGGAATATAAAACTTTTACATAAACATAAATAAACCTTTCCATAAATAATATAGGAATGTAAAACTTTTACATAAACATAAATAAACCTAACTATATGAAGCAACTGTGGCGTAATGTTTATTTTTAAATAAATAAAACCTCTAAACCACAAATAACATTTTATTTAAACCTTATGTACATTTCGATATAAAACTTTTACATAAACATAAATAAACTTTTCCATAAATAATATAGGAATATAAAACTTTTACATAAACATAAATAAACCTTTCCATAAATAATATAGGAATATAAAACTTTTACATAAATATATTCCAGTTTAAAAATTCAGCTGGTTACTTCTACTTCCACAGATGTTTCTTTTTTATTATCTAATTAATTGCTAACTTATTTCTTGTTATTCAGTTTTTAAAGAAATGAACAGTTAGTAGACTTATAAGAACAAACAATTTCCTCCAAAAGATTCCAAATGCGCTTCTTGGGACATTTCCAAAATCTTGGACAATTTAATTACAGAAACAATAGAAAATTAAGAGATACCCAAATGTGTCCGGAAGTCGTCAAGCCCGGAGCGCATTATGTCCCCTACAAACGAGCGATTGTCATCATTATATTACATAAAGGAGCTCAGGACACGCGATGGGAAGTACAGAGAAGAGGCAAGGCCGTACAAGGAAGGATAATCACTAGGTGGCCAGGATACGCCAGATAAGTATATAAAAGTAAGATTGCAGTACGTTGCATTGTGATAGACTACAGTGTGGTCTACTGAAGTCATAATGCTATGCTTTCAAGGAACATTCCTTCTAAAGGCGACCATGCTAATGACAAAGTAAGTTTGCAGTACGTTACATTGTGATGGACCAGAGTGTGTTCTACTGAAGCCATACTGCTTTGTTTTCAATTAACATGACAAGAATTGAAGGTGACGATATTTACACAAAAGTGGCTGGCAAAACTTTAATTAATTTTAAGTAAAGAAAACACATTTTACTTTTACAATCTCTGAAACCTAATCAAGGTTGGAAAACATTTTCATTTGAAAACTAATTTATAGCAACATTTTATTCTTTTTTGCTAACTATAACTTAATTACTATCACCATGATCCGGCTTACAGCTAATAACTTATAGTACATAATATTTATTTGTTTTTTATTTTTTTAAATAATATTTTTCCACAAGCAATTTTGTATTTTGAAATTTTTTCCTAACATCTAGCTCGACAAAGGCCGATACGAAAAGTACTATTTTTGTTAATACTAATATTTTAGTCATTATTGAGTTTTCATTTTTTTTATTTTTAAAGTATTTTAGTGAAAAACTTTAAATTCTGAAATCGATCTTATATTTCTTTTATTTATAATCTATTCTAAAAGCATTATCTTTATTCTTGATGTTTTTCTCTAAACGTTTTACCTCACCAATTGTTTTGTAAATTTTCAACGTATCTAATAGCCTTTGAAATTTTAATACACACAGTGGGAGTTCTAAATTATTTCAGACAGGCATCTAATCGACCTAAGGCTCGTATTTCCGTTCTTTTGATTCTTTGATAAAACATCGTTATCAACAAACAATTTTTGATTGTTTGAATATTTATAATTAATACAATTAAAAAATATATATAATTTTAGACCGGAAGTAACATAAAACATATTATAATAGCCTACTTTTTTAAATTTATTTATTAAAATAATTTTTAACTATTTTTTTTTTACTATTTTGCAAATACTAGCTAATTGTTTAAATCATTAGAAGAACTTCTATTTAAAATATAAATTGCTATTTTAAAATATAATCTATAAATATGTTTTATTTCACCATGTTTCCACAACCGTAGTCTTTTCAACATTAAGTTTTTAAAATGTCAGGAAGAACACGTTTTAAAATGTTGTGAAACTTTTTCCAAGTAATACAGCCAAGGGATATCACTAAACAAATGAGAACCCCATGAGAAGAAGTGTGTTCTAGGATGAGTAAAATTACTTTTTACCTGACCTTAATTTGGAATCATTGTAAAGTTTTTGATAAATTTTGTTTTCCATACCTTTTCTTACTCTCTCTCCCTCTCAACCATACGCATGCATGCATACATATTATTTTACCAAAACTATTTGTACTCAGTTAGGAATCGAGATCCTAAGCAGCGGGATTCTAGCCATTATTAGTAGGGATTTAAAACACTCCGTCCCAATCATTGTTTAAATGAAAGCCGATTATTGTATCCAAATATAACATTATACACTTTCTAAGAAATACACATTTGTTTCAGTTTACATTCCTGCTGACACAGATTAAACTGTATTTCAAACAGACGGAAGTGTCTATGTAACCTATTGACTACTTTTGAATTCAATCGGCGATCAAATAATAACCGATTATATTAAAGTGAAAATAATTTTGCACCTTCTCATTCTTGGTCGGTCATGTTTATCATTTAGAAACTAAAATTAAATTTCCTACAGTTAAAAATATTTATTGAACATAATAAATACATATTATTGTATATTTTAGATACCACAATACGAACTATTTGAATAATCCAAGCCTACACATGACAACTAACAAACTAAAAGTCCTAATTTTAGTTTAGTTACAAAAGGCAAAATTATTGTTTTACACTGATATTTATCTTGACAAAGTGGAAAGCGAGGCCCTTATACCTATTTGGCTTATTGTTATTTGCCTTAGGGAAAATCCGACTGTCTTGATTTAACCGCTTAGAAAACATTTTGCGCTAAATTTAGAAACAAACTATTTTAGTCTTGGGACGACCAATGACCTCGGAAAATATTCTAAGTTAAAATAATTGTTATGTTGACTCTGTTATTCTGAACGCATCTATTCAAATTCTATCCAAAATCGTTGATGGAGTTAGTCATTGGTTGCTTACATCGAGAGCCTGACATATCACCAGTATTACATCTTTTATTCGTTTCGTAAGAAACGTGTTATTAACCGGACAGAGTATATTCTGGACTAATCGGCCGCGGGAACCCATCAAGGTAGAGTCAAATGTAAGATGTTTACATAAGCATCACATTCTCTTTGGTTTTTAAGTTTCCAGTAACTAGAGTATGGGAAAGATACTAGTATTGGATAGGTGATCTTATTACATAATTTTCTGTAACGCTAAAAATTCTGATTTGTCAATTATGAATGTTAAGTTGTGTTAAAAATTATTTACTAGAAAACGTAGTTTTTTCTTCTGTAAAGTATTTGTATAACAAGCTATGTAAAATGTTCTACTGGATGGAAAGAATTCAGGAATCATAACACATTACGTTGGAAATAGACAAAATTGACTAGACAGAATGGTGAAACATTGTGAAACTGTTTATACATTAAAAATAAAGTACAGAAATGTTAAATTTAAAACTTTTTTGCTATAAAAAACTACACACACATTTTTGCTATATAGTTAAAGGGGGATTCCTATTTGCTAATGCCCTCTTGTGCTTTTGCGGATCAAAGGGACGTCAGGTTTTTTGAACACCCAAAATCCTGAAATCGTTTTAAGAACCCCTTATTGGTGCTATAACATATAGATACGAATGTTATCTAAACATTACGGAAACACACTCACTAAAGTTCTAAACGACTTACCATGACTAATTTTCCCCTGTTCTGAAACCAACATCTGCAGTGGCGTCTTGTCCCTGCCTTGTGACGGTGTGTTTTGGTTCGAAGGTAAAATCCCAAAAAGTCGATTTTTCGCCGATTGTCCAACCTTTAAGTATTGTCTAGTTAAACCCATTTCGAACAACTGTTAAAACACTCGCGCACAATTATTAAAAGAAAAATATATGGTCAATGTTTCTGACAACAAGCCGACATTTTCCTGAGTGTTGCCATTTCGTATGACGCCGTCTCACCTGAAACAGATGTCATTAACCCTTAGTAGCAACCTTTACACTAATAGTAATTACTTATCAATAGATGTTTAAATAAAGAGAAATAATGGGATAGATCGGATGGAATGTATGTTTGCAGATATCCTATGTGTTACACAGTAACTGTAATACAGGAATATTTATAAAATTAAATTTTAATTCACCCTAACAATTAAGAGCTCGATAAACATAATAAAGTATTAAATAACTCGATGACCTTCGACAATTTGAAGGTCAATGCCAACTTTACAAGAACCCAACGTCCCAAGAGCGTCTCTCTTCAAATACGTTTTCTACAAGGTTCTTCCAAAACCAATCTTTCCGAATTTCGCCCACGCCTTCATAAAGGTCGTATTTATAATTGTCTTTCAAACGGAAAGTTAAAAGTGGTCCTAACGTTTTTCGTTTGTCTTCCTGACGTTTTCACTACATTTTATATGTAACAAATTACGCAGTGTTTGGAGGGGTGTAAATTAGG
Source organism: Prosapia bicincta (assembly GCA_036971475.1). Classification (NCBI taxonomy): domain Eukaryota; kingdom Metazoa; phylum Arthropoda; class Insecta; order Hemiptera; family Cercopidae; genus Prosapia; species Prosapia bicincta. The sequence goes on from JBAIZL010000406.1 coordinate 1,761,364, forward strand.
TAGTTTCTTGTTTTCAAATTTTTTTCTAGTAAAGGATTTATCACATTTTACTAAGTCGGCCTATATCTATCACTCTGTCTGACTTGAAAAAATATAATGAGAAATAAAAGCTATAATTAAACATGTTGATAGTTTGTTTATAAGGATAAATAGTTTATTATTCCTTAAATGAGTATCAAACTGTCGTCACGTACTTTATAAATAGGATATGTGAATGGAAAGATTGAGGCTGGGCGATACCTTGAAGTTATTGACATTTGTGAGTAGTCGTATTATAGGCTTATGAAGATAAATGGGAGACTAATGTATGGGTGTTGAGTAATTTTAAAAAACCCTTTGAAATTGAAAATTGTTTGAAGGTTATAAAACCTTCAAACAAGTTAAGAGAAATGTTTAAACAGAAGATTCTTCAACTAATAACTCGAAGAAAGATTTTCAAGTATGGTGGAAAATCTTAGTAGAAGGATCCAAGTCGATGGCATGGAAAGATAACTACACTTCGTGGTAAGGAATTTGTTTCCAGAGTTAAATTGACTATTATGGTCACCAATGGCAGCGTGGGGACAGAAAATACAAGAAAAAAGTAGAATGTTAATATTGTATTTACAGATTCCTAAACAAAAAACTTCCTAGACAAAAATGCGCTTCATTATTAAAGTATTTGGGTCACTAGACGAGTAATAATCGATTTCCTATGAATATTTATAGTTAAACAACAGAGGGTGGTTTTTATATTTTTTAGTACAGTTTTCTGCCGTTGCTAACATTATAATATTTTCCTCTGTTGGCGCGTTTCGGAAAGACTAGATTTTAAAAACTTAAATCGTACTGTTGTACATAAATTGGTAGTAAATCGTAAAACGTACTTTGAGTTCGCCCAAAGTGAGTTGACGATCAGTACGATATAAGTTTTGAAAATGGAGTATTTCCGAAACGTGTCAACAGGGGAGAATTTAATTGTAAAATGTAATATTGTAATGTTAGGAAAAGCAGAAAAAAATACTCAAATATCTAAAAATATTCCTAAGAGAAATGATTAGACATTAGGAAGTTAGTTAGGTTAGTTTTGTATCTTCATATAGATATTAATTCCATGCATTAGTTTTGTACAGTTTAGAAACTATGAATTGCTAACCTAAAACCATTACAAAAGTTATTTATTTGTAGCAAACAACATTTTACCGGAACAAAAACTTGAAAAAAATGTAGCCTAGCTTTAAAACATGACCACATTGAATTTGTTTGCCTCAAAATTTAATATTCTCTGGAAGCTTTGAACAGGGCAGCACGTATTATATGAGGACAAATACAGGCTTGTTAGGTATATATAGTATTAGTAATACCATACTACAATATAGAAGTAGTATACAATAGATCGGCTATAATATAGTAATAGTAATACTATACTACAATATAGAAATATTACATAAAAGTAAACCAACATAGGTTTTGAGCAATTTTATACCAAGTCAACTGAGTAGTCATAGGGTCATTCGTTAAAATGTAACGATTAAAATTGTTTTATAACCCGATAAAGTTAAATCAATATAGACCCAGTATTTACGATGGTTCGGTTTTATCGAAACTAACCTGTTGAGTAAACAGTTTATTAATGAGAATTAAGTCCAACTTTATTATTTTATTTTTTCTTCGTACATAATTGTACGAATTTGTCTCTCTAACTAAGCTCTAATTTGTAATAGACATATATACCGATAGCTACTGTATGTTAATTCAAATTTAAATACATTTTAAACTTAACAAATTATTATTTTAAACTTCTTAAAACGATTTTTGTTCTGTTTTATACAATTTCTGTCCTTTGAAATATTTATTAAAACAATAAAATATAATCCAAGTAGTAAATTTAATTTTGTAAAATTAGCGTTCCTTTCAAATTTTGTAAAAGCACAAACACTTCCTGGCGTATAAAAGTGGAACAACGATATGTAAATATTTATTCAAAACATTGACTTAGTCACACAAAAACTTTGTCTGAAAGGTGTAAATTAGTAAATTGCTGTCAGAAAGTAACAGAAGGTCGTCCTCATGATATTGTTATTTCAAAAACCAATGGTTTTGAGAATATGGTAATTCTTAATGCACATCGTGTTGCCTACACAAGGTGGGTTCTAAAGAATTAAATGTTTTAAGGAAAACCCACTGCGTTATGTTGATTCCGTCAACATTAGTCTAACCTTCATTTAGAACAAACTCTAGCGGTGGGCGTTGCATGCTAAAGCACATTTGTGCCACTACATCTACATTTGTCTTTATTTACATTTTTAAAATAAGGTTTTAAATTTTTAAAAAGAGTTTTTTGGCTATATTTTAATTGTATTACTTCACAAAATTTGCTTAATTTTATTAATAAAAGTCACAATTGAATGTTATTTTTTTTTTTAACTTACTTGAGATAATAAAATTATTACAGAAATAAAAAAGTTTAAATATTTTTTGAAAACAGGAATCTAGAAAAAATGTGTTTGCTTTGTTGTCAAGGGAAAGGTTAAAGTTGAAATGTTGTATTGGTAAAGGGTTTCATTATGATTGGTGAGCTTTTGCTTTATAGGCCAGGCTTTATGTAAAGCAATACATAATCTCTCAATCTGTCATATTTACATAATTTGACAAGAGGAAGATTAACTCAGTAGAAATGGACGCTCATAGGAGATAATGATGAATCTTTAGACGAGAACATTGGACAGATGAAAGCATTAGAGACACGAAAGAGAAGAAGGAGATAGTCATAGAGGAGACAGCTGATATGGGTCGGACAAGTAAAGAGGATGTCGGAGGGAAGATTAGCGAGTGTATGGAATGGACGCCACCGGAGAGAAGAAGAAAGGGAAGACCCAGACTAACATGGGGAGAGACCTTCAATAAATCCATAAGTGAAAGGAAATTATCGATGGAACACTGCTGCAATAGGAAAGCATGGAAGCAAAATTTAGACATCGGACAGCGACGGAAGACGCTATAAAACCGACAATATATATATATATATATATATATATATATATATATATATATATATATATATATATACATAGGCCAGAATTTTCAAAAGAATGTTTTAAGAACCAAATAAGTTACTTGGAGATGTTGCAGTAAATAAATTTGGTAATAATTAATCAGTTGCTAGCTGTTGGATTTGCACTTACTCGATCAGATGTAAAGATATTTGCTTATAACTTAGTAGAAGTACTCGCGAAGCGTCCTACTTTTAGCGATAGAGACAACAATGCGGGAAAAGTTTGCCTTTAATAATTTTTAGGTAGAAACACAGACATTAGAAATAATAATGTAATTCTTGAATTTTCAAAATTATAGTAAATTTTATAAACGAATTAGTGATCTCGCAATATGTTTGCCACTGGTACCAATCGCTGTGGATATTGTAGTTCATGACAAAGAAGAAATAATTTTACAAGTGAACAAAAAGCAATGATTGTGAAAGTTTTGTGAATGACACTCTAATAACAGTCACAAATAAACATGCTCCTCAGTTTAGTCAATAGTTCACTCAGAAGGTTAAAGTTTACTCATGAAAACGAAAACACAATGAGTTGTGAAAAAATAAACATTTTAGATGTGTTAGTAAATATAAATAGTGATTGTTCTTTGTCTTTTGATTTATATTGCAACAAAGCGATCTCTGGAATGCGTTTCAAAAATTTGTCTTTACATTCTGTACAAACAAAAATATCGGTAGTTAAGCTTTTGCTAAATAACATCTTTATAATGTTAAGAGAATCAACAATGCTAAATCTAATCAACAAATTTAGTGCTTATGAAGAAAGGCTTAATTCTCAATATTATCCAGAAAAATACATTGATAAAAAAATGAATAGTCAAAGAATGAAGCCGTGGAGTTTACAACGAAGTAGTATTAAACCTACTATCAAGCAGAGTATGACCGGATGTAAAAAAACGTTTGTATTTCCATAAACATCCTTTTTCAACAAAGGAATTAAAGTACCATATTAAAAAGAAATTTACTTTAAAATATTCTTTGACGTTTTAAAAAAATGTGTGATATGGTGCTAATAAAAATGTTGGTAAAACTTTAGTGTGTGAATGTGTCAGTGTCAATGAGGAGTTGCTGGTTTTAAGAAAATGTTGACGGTCGTGCGAGTAACATGTGTGAGAAGGAAAGGTTTTAATAAATAATGTAAACGTACAGTTTTATATTTTTACATTCAATTGTTGTGTAGAAAATTTGAAGAGAGTCTGCGTAAGTACAGACCTAACGTGATAAATTTATATTTCTATTACTCAGCTGCTTTAGGTTAGTTTACATTGTTATTGCCTGCTAAGGTTTATACTTGTCACTTGTCTATACTCGACACAAACAGAATGCATTATAACTACAGAGTACTCTTACAGATTTGTCAACCTTTACGGAATACTAACATAAACAATTAAATGGAGTGTTACAAGTTGAAAGTAAATTCAAAACAAACGATAAATTATTATAAAAAAAAACATTAAAGTGATATTACTTATATTAAGACAATTCTAAGAAAACTAACAACGTGGAATAGATGAGTTGGGAATGCTTTAAAAAAATCTTGTTCAAGCTGCTGTGAAAACGTCTATAGCACTTCATAAATAGTTTAAACCTGGGGGAAAGGCAGATGGCTTTTTAATTGTATTGGGTGCCGAACCAATACTCAGTCGGTACCCAAGTGGGTCCAACTGTACAAAATACTACTTTCATAATATTTAAGTATGGTTGTCCGGTGATGGTGTTCTATGACAGCGCCTCGGCGTATGTAATTAAACACATGTTGCTACATGGTGTGACGCAAAATGTGAGGCAAAAGGACGAAATTCTTGTTAGAAAGTGCCGCCGATATCTCGGTCGCAACCAGCGGCCTTGCTGGACCCTGAGACATTTGCAATGACAGGCAGTTTTTCCCATACCAGGCCTACTTTAAATCAATGGTAAATAATTATAGAAAAATGAATTTGTATTAAAATCATGGTGAGTACAATAAAGGAGTACAAATAGAGAACCGTTCCATTAATACAGGGGTAAAAATTCCAATAACCTTTATATTATAAATAAAGAGAGTTTGTTTAAAACATCTGCCATTGAAATGAATTTTGTTCAGGAATCATTTTTTTTCTTTACGTCCATTCATGAAATTTTGACAAATATAATTAAACACCCGCTTCATACAGTTAAAGATATTGCAGTAATAGTGTAAAACATAAGTGTAAGGCGTTGGGCTGGTCAATAGAAGCAAAAGCTTTACCTAATTGAAAACGATAATGCTGAAAAATATACTGAATAAAAACTCTGAATTCATTACAAGTTGGTTCTTTAAAAATGTCAATCGAGGCTAAAGAAGTTTTCATTTCAAATTTGTATTAAAATTTAAATTTAAGTACCAATATATTGAATTCATTAAAGTAATAATAATTTAATTTTTATTTAATCATTTAATAGCTGAAAAATATTTAATAATAACATTTTAACCTAGTAATGTACAATAAATGACGTAACATAATCTAAGAGTTAAAACAGCTGCCCTGCAACCTACAAGATATCATAATGAGCGCTTTACAACTTGTTTTGGTTTTAAATACCTTCTTAACTGATGCTACAAAATGTTTTAAATGTTTTTGTACAAAAAACAATTTGTATCTATCTGAATATTGGTTAACTTTTTTCTAGTTTATTTTTATTCTATTTACGTTATTTGTTTTTTTAATTACGTTTATACAAATATTTTCCTCCGTTTTAAGCGGGATGATTTTAAAATTATTGGTAACCTTAATATATAATTCTATATAACAAGATGGTTGTTTCATGATAAAATGGTTGAACGTAAATGGCGGAAAAGCTTGAAGCAAGGAAGTACTATAAATAGTTAATTTTTAGTTTTTAAAATAAAACGTCACAGAAGTGTAATTAAAACTTCGAAGTTACCGCTTATCTGTGACGAAATTCTCCTGAGAGAGTAAGAGAATTAATTACTACTTTAAAGTAAGAAACCCGGGAGAATAGCATATATAGTCCATACGAAACCATTACCGGAGACACAAAGTTTTATTGAAGCTATTGCTTTGCTATTGTAAACCAAAGCTGATATGAAACAACGGCTATTTGACAACTGCAATGCTGT
>JBAIZL010000406.1:1772500-1807500 GCA_036971475.1 Prosapia bicincta
TCAAAAGAAAAACAACCATTTGAACTAATTATTTTTAATAATAACTATGCTGGAATATTAGAAAAACTCGTATTAAAATAAACTTTCCCAAGAACGACAATTATAGCATATAGACTTTCAAAAACGATTTCCTTGAATTAAACGAGCAATTCTTCTTAAACATTATACGTACACGACACACACACACACACACACACACACACACACACACACACACACACACACACACACACACACACACACACACACACACAAACACACACACACACATACACACACATACACACACAAACACATACACACACACACACACACACACGCACGCACGCACCCCCCCCCCCACACACACACACACGCCGCACACAAACACACACACACACACACACACACACACACACACAAACTCACACGCACGCATGCACACAAACACACACACACACACGCACGCACGCACACACACACACACACACGCGCACGCAAGCCAAATGTATAGGTAAACATTACAAATAGATTTTACTGGTAATGGTCATGTACAGGGAATTTAGCCAATCTAATTATTGTAAGTTTTGTAAAACGGGAAAGCGATTAATCATAGAACCTGTTTGAAAATTAAATAAATACATTAAAAAAGTAAAAACACAAGCTTAATGGTGAAATAATCTAAAAAGACAATTAACTTATAAATTGTTTCAAGAATAACTTGACATTTATGGAACACGATTAACTTGGTACTTATTAACCAAGAATAACTTGGCATTTGTGGAACACGATTAACTTGGTACTTATTGACCAAGAATAACTTGGCATTTATGGAACACGATTAACTTGGTACTTATTGACCAAGAATAACTTGGCATTTATGGAACACGATTAACTTGGTACTTATTGACCAAGAATAACTTGGCATTTGTGGAACACGATTAACTTGGTACTTATTGACCAAGAATAACTTGGCATTTATGGAACACGATTAACTTGGTACTTATTGACCAAGAATAACTTGGCATTTATGGAACACGATTAACTTGGTACTTATTGACCAAGAATAACTTGGCATTTATGGAACACGATTAACTTGGTACTTATTGACCAAGAATAACTTGGCATTTATGGAACACGATTAACTTGGTACTTATTGACCAAGAATAACTTGGCATTTATGGAACACGATTAACTTGGTACTTATTGACCAAGAATAACTTGGCATTTATGGAACACGATTAACTTGGTACTTATTGACCAAGAATAACTTGGCATTTATGGAACACGATTAACTTGGTACTTATTGACCAAGAATAACTTGGCATTTGTGGAACACGATTAACTTGGTACTTATTGCCCAAGAATAACTTGGCATTTATGGAACACGATTAACTTAGTACTTATTGCCCAAGAATAACTTGGCATTTATGGAACACGATTAACTTGGTACTTATTGACGAAGAATAACTTGGCACTTATGGAACACGATTAACTTGGTAGTTATGGAACATGAATAGCCTGACAGATATACAACAGAATTGACTTGGCACTTATTGAAGAAAAATAACTCTGTGTTTATGGAACATGATTAACTTGGCAGTTATGGAACATGACTAACTTGGTGGTTATGGCATTTATCGAACATGATTAACTTGGCAGTTATTGAACATGATTACCTTGGGACTAATTGAACAAGAATAACTTGGCACTTATGGAACATGATTAAATTGCCAGATGGCACTTGAAAGAATAACTTGGCATTTATGAAACATGATTAACTTTACTTTTATGTAAGTTAATAAATAACTTGGCAGTTATGGAACATGATTAACGTGGTAGTTATAGAACAAGAATGCCAGTTATTGGACATGATTAACTTAGCAGTTATAGAACAGAATTAACTTGGCACTTGTTGAACAAAAATAACTTGGTATTTATAGAACATTATTAACTTGGAAGTTATGGAACATGACTAACTTGGCAGTTATGACATTTATGGAACATTATTATTAACTTGGCATTTATGGAACATGATTAACTTGGCAGTTATGGAACAAGAACAACTTGGCCCTTATGGAACACGATTGAATTGCCAGTTATTGGGTATGATTAACTTAGCACTTAAAAGAATAACTTGGCATTTATAGAATATGATTAACTTGGGATTTATGAAACCTGTTTACCTTGGCATTTATGGAAGTTATTAAATAACATGGAAGTTATGGAACATGACTAGCTTGGCAGTTATAGAACGGAATTAACTTGGCACTTGTTGAACAAAAGTAACTTGGTCTTTATGGAACATTATTAACTTGGCAGTTATGGAACATGATTACCTTGGCACTTATTGAACAAGAATAACTTGGCACTTATGGAACATGATTGAATTGCCAGTTATTGGACATGATCAACTTAGCACTTAAAAGAATAACGTGGCATTTATGGAAGCTAGTAAATAACTTAACAGTTATGGAACATGATTAGCTTCCACTTAGAAGAATGCATTGGCATTTATGGAAGCTAGTAAATAACTTAACAGTTATGGAACATGATTAGCTTCCACTTAGAAGAATGCATTGGCAGTTATGGAAGCTAGTAAATAACTTAACAGTTATGGAACATGATTAGCTTCCACTTAGAAGAATGCATTGGCATTTATGGAAGCTAGTAAATAACTTAACAGTTATGGAACATGATTAGCTTCCACTTAGAAGAATGCATTGGCATTTATGGAAGCTAGTAAATAACTTAACAGTTATGGAACATGATTAGCTTCCACTTAGAAGAATGCATTGGCATTTATGGAAGCTAGTAAATAACTTAACAGTTATGGAACATGATTAGCTTCCACTTAGAAGAATGCATTGGCAGTTATGGAAGCTAGTAAATAACTTAACAGTTATGGAACATGATTAGCTTCCACTTAGAAGAATGCATTGGCAGTTATGGAAGCTAGTAAATAACTTAACAGTTATGGAACATGATTAGCTTCCACTTAGAAGAATGCATTGGCAGTTATGGAAGCTAGTAAATAACTTAACAGTTATGGAACATGATTAGCTTCCACTTAGAAGAATGCAATGGCATTTATGGAAGCTAGTAAATAACTTAACAGTTTGGAACATGATTAGCTTCCACTTAGAAGAATGCATTGGCAGTTATGGAAGCTAGTAAATAACTTAACAGTTATGGAACATGATTAGCTTCCACTTAGAAGAATGCATTGGCAGTTATGGAAGCTAGTAAATAACTTAACAGTTATGGAACATGATTAGCTTCCACTTAGAAGAATGCATTGGCAGTTATGGAAGCTAGTAAATAACTTAACAGTTATGGAACATGATTAGCTTCCACTTAGAAGAATGCATTGGCAGTTATGGAACATGATTAACTTGGCAGTTGTGGAACATGACTAACTTGTTGGTAGTTATAGAACATAATTAACTTGGCACTTATTGAACAAAAGTAACTTGGCATTTATGAAACATGATTAACTAGGCATTTATGGAAGCTAGTAAATAACTTAACAGTTATGGAACATGATTAGCTTCCACTTAGAAGAATGCATTGGCAGTTATGGAAGCTAGTAAATAACTTAACAGTTATGGAACATGATTAGCTTCCACTTAGAAGAATGCATTGGCAGTTATGGAACATGATTAACTTGGCAGTTGTGGAACATGACTAACTTGTTGGTAGTTATAGAACATAATTAACTTGGCACTTATTAATCAAGAATAACCTGACAGTTATATGTAATATTGGTTTTATAGTCAAACTATCGAAGTCAAAATTACAAATTTAGGGGCTTAAACCAAACAAATACTCGGCAAAACTATTGTCCTTCCCTCCAACTCGAATCAGGTGGTGAGATGCCATTGGACGAAAAAATCAACAATTATAATTTTTGATACTATAAAAATAATAACACATGATTCTAAAAAACTATTAATTTTATTAGGGTATAAAAATTACATCACGACTATAATACTTTAACAGATGTCTTTGGTATTAAAATAATATGTAAAGTATGTACAGAAAAAAATACAAGAATTTTTTGAGATATAATTTCATAATCAAATTAACATTCTGAACCTGGTTTGTTATTTAATTCAGACGCTGATGGCAAAGACACAATTAATTTAAAAAAATGTTTAACGAACATTTCTACAATTTTTCTTACTTTTTATATTGTTTTCTCAAATATTCTTTTTTTAGTACAACTAAAGTATAAAAAAGTAAAAACTCGTTCATTCTATTTTGGAAAAAATGGGACGTCAATGACGCAGCTTATACGAAAATATATAGATGAAAATCATATAGATTTCCTCCGTCGAAAAATTATTTTTCGAAGCTAAAACACACACACACACATACACACACACTTAAACAGAGGAAGGGAATAATCAAAAGATTTGGTATATTGGGCATTAGGTAATTTTATTGGATCGTAACCGTAATCTATGAAACAGTTTTATAATTAAATTTTATACGTATTTTGTGGTTTTCAAAACCACATTTAACAGTGGCAAAGTGTAATCGGTAATTTTTTTAAACTTTACAATTTTTTTAATTTAGAGGACTTGTAAGTGTAATAGGTGTCCAATCAAATTGTGTTTTATTAGGTAAAATTGATTTGTCAAAAACAACAAAGAAAATAGATCCATATTTGTGGTAGGCTTAATTAAAACATGTATTTAAAAATCTGGCTTTTAAAGTTAAGTTAAGCTTAAAAATATATCTAAGTGTTTTATTTAGTTTAAATTTGAGCTCAGGTTTTTATATTTCAATTTGTATACTAAATTCTTGTCTCATTTCATAAAAAAAATGTAGGTAAATTATTTATAAATATTTTCTTACAAGTAAGATGAAACAGTTCTTTCTCAAAAGTGGGTAAATATTTCTCAGTAAGAAATAACTTATAATGATCAGTAATATTAGAACTTACAAACTTTTAAACCCTGTGAGAATTAAAAAAACAAAATATTACGTTTTACAAAGATTGTTCCAAAATCATTTATCTGGTACATTTTAATTCAAATTAATATACAAAATTTAAAAGCAAATGTTTGAGTTTTTCTGTCAAAAATAATAATAAAATAAAACAAAAATTTTCAAAACGAATTTATTTAAAACACTTTTAAGTTAAAATTATTTTATCTTCGATAGATAGTTTAAAAATTGTAAACCAAAAACATTTTTGAAACAAACCATAAGATAATTTGTTTCTTTGAGATTAAAACTATATCCCAAATCTCCTAATTTAAGGTAAAAATATAAACTAAGATAATTTAAAAGTTTATTTTTTAACATTAAACATACATGAATTAAGATAGTTTTGAATTAAAACCTTACCTTTTTCCGCGATACAAAAATAAAATAAAACAAAACACAGAAAAAATCACTAACACAATCCTACACCAAATTCATATCACAAACACCAATATACCCGAAACCACAAATACAAAAATACGACAAAATAAAATTAAACGAGCTGGGGGTCGCTGTGTCGAGCGTACCCATTCAGCTCTTGTGCCGACAGTGAATTACTGAGTCAAGAAATCAACTCCAAGAATAAGAGAGGTTAGGTTCCCCTCTTACTTTCTACATCGTCTTACAGGTTAGCGATAACAAAGATTGCTGTGGCATTGGATTAAATGCAAACAAATTTATTCTCTCTTTCCTTCTTCTTCTCCTCCTACCACTAATAGTTTGTTTATAGACATTAAGAGATTGTCTATTAATCTGTTTATTATAACCTGTTAGTGATTATTATAAAATATTTTAGGTCATTTACACTTCAAAATTTCATTTTATTGTTTCTCTGCTCATTGTTTAGATACTATTCTATTTTCATAAGATTTGGTATTATTTTTTCGAAATTTTATTTTTTATGGTTCAATGAAGTTTTTTAAATATGCTTATTTTAGACAAATTTTAATTTCGATTATTTTAACAATATAAAATGTATAATTATCCAATAAATAAATACTTAAATTTAAAAAAATATTTTGGTAACAGTAGTGATCTCTGGAACTTTACAGATTTTGAGATTTTCTACACGATCCAATGTGATTGAAATTTTCAATATGACATCAATTTTAATATTTCTTGGAAAATATCTGCCAGAATATATTGGGGTCAAAGTTCCTAAATAATACAGCGTAGAAAACTATTTAATAAACTGTTTAATAAAGACTTGTAGCAGTATCCAGATTTATTTATGTAGTTAGATTAAAGCGTGGGTTAAAAGTTCTTTCTTCTTCACACAAACACACAATGCGAAAAGATGTTGATTGATTGTAAAGGACAAAACAAAATAACTCCTGACAAAAATATTTTTGTTTTCCTAACAACATCCAATACCATCTTATGTTGAGTGGCTTCACATGAAATTATTTTATTTTTAGCTTTTTTTTAATAACAAGGACTGCTGCTTTGCATTATTTGTTTCCTTTACAAGTTATAGTTTAGTAAATTCTTCAGTAAAATAGCTCTAGAGTTCTAACTTTTCTATCTCATTTCACATTTGAGTCTTCAAATACACTGTGTTTCATTTACAGAAATACACTGTGTTAAAAAGAATGAGGTTGAGAACTTCAAACTTGTCCCATCCTTTAAAAGTTTGTACTTGTGATTTTCTCAGCCGAAGTTATACCCGAAACTCTATACGAATATTCATCAATGCAGCCACTAACTATGAGTTTACCACCACCATCATGTGTGTGCTTAATTTGACTAAAGCTTTTTACTTCAAATAGTAACAAATTACAATAAAAACATAAATATAAGCTGATGCGGAAATTGTTGAGCAGTTTAATCGGTTTTCTTTATTTTTAGTCTAGTGTTTGTTACTTTAAATCTGCTCTGGAAAATACTAACCATAGAACTCCCATCGACAGGTGTTATATAAGGTCCGTATGGTACATTGTAGCCTATAATTTTGAGAAATGTTCGATATTGTAAGTTAAATTTTCTTTAAGTAACTTAGATCTTTGAAATGGATAGTTAGAGAAAGATAACATTCCCATAAATCTTTTAAAAACACTAAAAATATTTATTTATTTATAGTTTCTGAAAAATCTTAGCCATATTTCTAAAGCCAATAAACGAAACGTTTTTCAAGATACAAAACAAAAAAAAACAAACCTAAATAATTGATTTTTTTAAAAATAACTAATACAGGTTTGTTCATTTTTAACTTTGTATATATGATGGATCAATTGTTACTTATTTTAGTATTATAATAACTTTTTTCTTACCTACAAGATTTTTAAAGAAAATTTGTTTACTGTTTTTAGAAACAATATCCTACATAGGTTTTTTAATAAAATAAATGCATTACCAACTTTTCCCACTTTAGACCACTAAAGGTTTAGACCAACGAGTTCAGATTGATATTTTTAAAGGACTTTTAACCCCATTTGTACTTCTACATTTAAATAAAATATCTTGCTTTTTCGTTCAAACTTTTGACCAGAGTAATATTTGTTTATAACGTAAATTTCACATGAAATCCAATTACATTGTTAAAGAAAAAAGATTTGTTTCTAGAATAAAAATATTAACTATCGTTTCCAGAAAACAAATATTGTAAGAATATAGCATTAGTAAAACATTCATACATTTATGTTGCTGTTTAAAACGCCTTTATTTGAACTCATATTAAGATATTTTACAAACTTTTTTATTGAAATTGTTTTGTCTTATCCAGGCATCCTAAAAACGTCTTTGAAGTTGTAGCTTGAAAATGCCTAATCCTTGGCCGTCCACGATTGACCTTGAGAAATAGCCTAGGTAACTAGCGTGATGCTAGCATGTTAATATAAAAAGAAACGTGAAGATGTCTTTTCAAGTTACCAAAGATATGAAGATGGTATCTTAGTAACTGAAACTATAATTACTTTATGTATGTATGTACCAATTACTGGTTAGTAGGTCTATGTACTGCAATACTGTTACATTTTAAAAACTACACTAACCATAAAAATTTTGACTGAAATTTTAATAAGACCTTTTTTTTAAATCAAATAATAAATGCAGCAATAAACAAATATACAAAAAATATCCTGGCCCAAAATATAAATAACCAAACACATTTACTAATAATCGTTAATAGATTAACTACTTTGATGTATATTCCCAGGATTTTCATTCTGTCCTTTTTTTACAAATTTATAAACTAATTGCACGACAAGAGACGTCCGAAGGCCATGAATATTGTAGCTTTAATGATCACATTATTTATATGCTATTGTTAGACTTTCGTTATTGCTTTTCGACAGGAGTAACACTGGGTAATAGAACTCTAAATGTACATTTTTGTGTTCGAATAGACAGTTCTTAACTATTTATATGTTTAGTAAAGATGTTTACTGAATCTGTTTTAAGTGGTAGTAAAGACAGATAAGCTTTATGGTTGTTGATTTAATGCAAGTAGATAAGGCTGTTTAAAATCAAACTACAATTAAGAAAAGGTCATAATGGTCCATTGTTTTTGAAAACAGGGGAAAATTGAAGCGGGCCGTAGCCACGTTCGCTAGACTTAGGTAGAGCTACTATCTGCCGGGGTAAAGAGGTGTTTCCCTTCTACACGACGTAATTATTTTAAAAAATCGTCCATATACAGTATAATTAGTTTGAATAGCACAAAACCTAAATGCTGATCATTGGTGAAATTCTATACGAATTTAGATTAACCATACATACTTTAAATTAAACGGAAATTATATTAAAAACACATCTGGAGCAAATATTTCTTATTAAGAAATGTTTCGCTTATAACTATCATTTCAGATTTTATATGAGCCAAAGATGTTTACAAACAAGTGCCTTTGTTTAAGGTTTTTTTTTATAACTAATTTGGTTTTACCAAAGACAGCTCTATCATTACGGAACGTTTGCCTCTATTAATATAAACTGAAGCCAAATATACAGTATTATACGAATTTAGTGAGGCCTTCAAGAACTACTGTACACACCAGTTACGTTTTCAATGTTTTTTACGTTAAAATTTTGTTTCCCTGCAGTTAAACAGGTCATAGTTGGAAATAGAGTTGAAATATGCATAAAAGTTGAAAGTTCTATTTTATAAATATATATTTATTATATAATTTATATTACATATTGCAATTAATCATTATATATATATATATATATATATATATATATATATGTTAATTTCCATATATATATATATATATATATATATATATATATATATATATATATATATATATATATAATACGTTTTCTTGTTTAATAATTTAAAACAACATAGGTTATTCAAATACAAGAATATTTATTAATTTATATCCAAAGCTTTTCGTTGGCAAACAGTACCAACATCATCAGGAATGAAAATTACAATAATGTAAGGCCTATAGCTTACATTATTGTAATTTTCATTCCTGATGATGTTGGTACTGTTTGCCAACGAAAAGCTTTGGATATAAATTAATAAATATTCTTGTATTTGAATAACCTATGTTGTTTATATATATATATATATATATATATATATATATATATATATATATATATATATATAGAGAGAGAGAGAGAGAGAGAGAGAGAGAGTCGACTTTTGCGAGGAAAATATTATTAATAAAATAAAATGTGACTCCACTATATTTGAATAAATTTCCACGTAATAGTAGGTTTTGTTTCAACAATTTAATGTATATATACAAAGATAGTTAATGGCAATTTAAGTTATTATTATTATTTTTTTCGAAGAATCGAAGGATGTTATCACAGTCAAAAATAATTATTAAATCTATTTTGCGAAGAATAACTAAGGTAAAGTATCATTTGCAATTTATAAATGTATATTTCGCAATGTGCGCGACGGTTTCAATAACAATATAAGCTGTGAAAACTATTACGGACCTTGTCAACTCAAATACGACCTTGGTGAGGTTGGACAAAGTATATCTGTCCTCACACAGTGCAATCCACGGCTGATAAATATATAACACATTCTAAACAAGTTGTTGGGGTCTACCGGAAGCCAGTAGGAAACGGTTTTTACTTACTTGAAAGAGGAAGAGATTGTTTCGTTTTTACGAATCGAAACTGGTTTGGTTTTATTACTGTAGAACTAATGGTTCCTGGTGAAGCTTTATTGCTTTCTACAAGTGTGTGTGAGAGCTGGAATTACGCGGTCAGTTGTGAAAACGAAAAGCATTGAATATTTCACTACAACTGATGGTTTAATTGCATTTAATTACTAACAATTCAAAATACTAAAAGAAAACTATTTAACACTAGAATTCAGTATCTAGATGATTTCCCTTTTTGGGGTTTCAGCTGTGCATGGACTACTTTTATAAAATTTCTCCTTCCCTAATCAACTAGCATTTTTTCATCTCCCGGCTTGCTACAGTTTTACCCAATCCAAAGAACCGTTCCATTTTGTTCTCTTTTGGACTAAGCTATATTTGTTTTTTTCATTGGTTTTTATTTATGGTTTTCATACGTTTTAGGTAAAAAAAGGTATAATGGTATAATGGAGTGATATGTTATGGAAAAAGAATAATAAATGAAGTAATATCAAATAATAGTTGGGTAAAAATAATTGTGTTATTATTTAAATTAAGGAATTTCGGATTTCCACAGATATAAGTTTTTACAAATAAACAATCCTAAATAAATGTTTCGTATTTATTCTGTATTCAGGTAATTTGACTGTTAAAGAAGGATATAAAAAAAATGTAAATATTGATAGTATAGCCTTCACAAACAAAAGATTCTGGAATTTAGGGATAAATTGATATTACGTGATCACGTTTGTAAGCGCAGCCAAGATATACCTGCTCCCGTCTAGGGTTGAAGAGTCATGATTACCAGTTACACGTTTGTAAGCGCAGGCAAGATATACCTGCTCCCATCTATGGTTGAAGAGTCACGATTACCAGTTACACGTTTGTAAGCGCAGGCAAGATATACCTGCTCCCGTCTAGGGTTGAAGAGTCATGATTACCAGTTACACGTTTGTAAGCGCAGGCAAGATATACCTGCTCCCATCTATGGTTGAAGAGTCACGATTACCAGTTACACGTTTGTAAGCGCAGGCAAGATATACCTGCTCCCGTCTAGGGTTGAAAAGTCACGATTACCAGTTACACGTTTGTAAGCGCAGGGAAGATATACCTGCTCCCGTCTAGGGTTGAAGAGTCACGATTACCAGTTACACGTTTGTAAACGCAGGCAAGATATACCTGCT
Source organism: Prosapia bicincta (assembly GCA_036971475.1). Taxonomy (NCBI): domain Eukaryota; kingdom Metazoa; phylum Arthropoda; class Insecta; order Hemiptera; family Cercopidae; genus Prosapia; species Prosapia bicincta. The sequence goes on from JBAIZL010000406.1 coordinate 1,783,710, forward strand.
CCCGTCTATGGTTGAAGAGTCACGATTACCAGTTACAAGTTTGTAAACGCAGGCAAGATATACCTGCTGCCGTCTGGGGTTGAAGAGTCACGACCAGTTACACGTTTATAAGCGCAGGCAAGATATACCTGCTTCCGTCTAGGGTTGAAAAGTCACGATTAAAAGTTACACGTTTGTAAGCGCAGGCAAGATATACCTGCTCCCGTCTATGGTTCAAAAATCACGATTACCAGTTACACGTTTGTAAGCGCAGGCAAGATATACCTGCTCCCGTCTATGGTTCAAAAGTCACGATTACCAGTTACACGTTTGTAAGCGCAGGGAAGATATACCTGCTCCCGTCTATGGTTGAAGAGTCACGATTACCAGTTACACGTTTGTAAGCGCAGGGAAGATATAACTGCTCCCGTCTATGGTTGAAGAGTCACGATTACCAGTTACACGTTTGTAAACGCAGGCAAGATATACCTGCTGCCGTCTGGGGTTGTAGAGTCACGGCCAGTTACACGTTTGTAAGCGCAGGCAAGATATACCTGCTTCCGTCTAGGGTTGAAAAGTCACGATTACCAGTTACACGTTTGTAAGCGCAGGCAAGATATACCTGCTCCCGTCTAGGGTTGAAAAGTCACGATTACCAGTTACACGTTTGTAAGCGCAGGCAAGATATACCTGCTCCCGTCTAGGGTTGAAGAGTCACGATTACCAGTTACACGTTTGTAAGCGCAGGCAAGATATTCCTGCTTCCGTTTAGGGCTGAAAAGTCACGATTACCAGTTACACGTTTGTAAGCGCAGGCAAGATATACCTGCTGCCGTCTAGGGTTGGAAAGTCACGATTACCAGTTACACGTTTGTAAGCGCAGGCAAGATATACCTGCTGCCGTCTGGGGTTGAAGAGTCACGATTACCAGTTACACGTTTGTAAGCGCAGGCAAGATATACCTGCTCCCGTCTAGGGTTGAAGAGTCACGAACAGTTACACGTTTGTAAGCGCAGGCAAGATATACCTGCTTCCGTCTGGGGTTGAAGAGTCACGGCCAGTTACACGTTTGTAAGCGCAGGCAAGATATACCTGCTCCCGTCTAGGGTTGAAAAGTCACGATTACCAGTTACACGTTTGTAAGCGCAGGCAAGATATACCTGCTCCCGTCTATGGTTGAAGAGTCACGAACAGTTACACGTTTGTAAGCGCAGGCAAGATATACCTGCTTCCGTCTGGGGTTGAAGAGTCACGATTACCAGTTACACGTTTGTAAGCACAGGCAAGATATTCCTGCTTCCGTTTAGGGCTGAAAAGTCACGATTACCAGTTACACGTTTGTAAGCGCAGGCAAGATATACCTGCGCCCGTCTATGGTTGAAGAGTCACGAACAGTTACACGTTTGTAAGCGAAGGCAAGATATACCTGCTGCTGTCTATGGTTGAAGAGTCACGAACAGTTACACGTTTGTAAGGGCAGGCAAGATATACCTGCTTCCGTTTAGGGCTGAAAAGTCACGATTACCAGTTACACGTTTGTAAGCGCAGGCAAGATATACCTGCTCCCGTCTATGGTTGAAGAGTCACGAACAGTTACACGTTTGTAAGCGCAGGCAAGATATACCTGCTGCCGTCTAGGGTTGAAGAGTCACGATTACCAGTTACACGTTTGTAAGTGCAGGCAAGATATTCCTGCTTCCGTTTAGGGCTGAAAAGTCACGATTACCAGTTACACGTTTGTAAGCGCAGGCAAGATATACCTGCTGCCGTCTAGGGTTGAAAAGTCACGATTACCAGTTACACGTTTGTAAGCGCAGGCAAGATATACCTGCTGCCGTCTGGGGTTGAAGAGTCACGATTACCAGTTACACGTTTGTAAGCGCAGGCAAGATATACCTGCTCCCGTCTAGGGTTGAAAAGTCACGATTACCAGTTACACGTTTGTAAGCGCAGGCAAGATATACCTGCTGCCGTCTGCGGTTGAAGAGTCACGATTACCAGTTACACGTTTGTAAGCGCAGGCAAGATATTCCTGCTTCCGTTTAGGGCTGAAAAGTCACGATTACCAGTTACACGTTTGTAAGCGCAGGCAAGATATACCTGCTCCCGTCTATGGTTGAAGAGTCACGAACAGTTACACGTTTGTAAGCGCAGGCAAGATATACCTGCTGCTGTCTGGGGTTGAAGAGTCACGACCAGTTACACGTTTGTAAGCGCAGGCAAGATATTCCTGCTCCCGTCTGGGGTTGAAGAGTCAGGATTACCAGTTACACGAAAGTAAGCGCAGGCAAGATATACCTGCTGCCGTATGGGGTTGAAGAGTCACGACCAGTTACACGTTTGTAAGCGCAGGCAAGATATACCTGCTGCCGTCTGGGGTTGAAGAGTCACGACCAGTTACACGTTTGTAAGCGCAGGCAAGATATACCTGCTCCCGTCTAGGGTGGAAAAGTCGCGAAAACCAGTTACACGTTTGTAAGCGCAGGCAAGATATACCTGCTTCCGTCTAGGGCTGAAAAGTCACGATTACCAGTTACACGTTTGTAAGGGCAGGCAAGATATACCTGCTGCCGTCTGGGTTTGAAAAGTCACGATTAACAGTTACACGTTTGTAAGCGCAGGCTAGATATACCTGCTCCCGTCTTGGGTTGAAGAGTCACGACCAGTTACACGTTTGTAAGCGCAGGCAAGATATACCTGCTTCCGTCTTGGGTTGAAGAGTCACGACCAGTTACACGTTTGTAAGCGCAGGCAAGATATACCTGCTCCCATCTAGGGTTGAAGAGTCACAACCAGTTACACGTTTGTAAGCGCAGGCAAGATATACCTGCTTCCGTCTAGGGTTGAAGAGTCACGACCAGTTACACGTTTGTAAGCGCAGGCAAGATATACCTGCTCCCGTCTTGGGTTGAAGAGTCACGACCAGTTACACGTTTGTAAGCGCAGGCAAGATATACCTGCTTCCGTCTTGGGTTGAAGAGTCACGACCAGTTACACGTTTGTAAGCGCAGGCAAGATATACCTGCTCCCATCTAGGGTTGAAGAGTCACAACCAGTTACACGTTTGTAAGCGCAGGCAAGATATACCTGCTTCCGTCTAGGGTTGAAGAGTCACGACCAGTTACACGTTTGTAAGCGCAGGCAAGATATACCTGCTCCCGTCTTGGGTTGAAGAGTCACGACCAGTTACACGTTTGTAAGCGCAGGCAAGATATACCTGCTCCAATCTAGGGTTGAAGAGTCACAACCAGTTACACGTTTGTAAGCGCAGGCAAGATATACCTGCTTCCGTCTAGGGTTGAAGAGTCACGACCAGTTACACGTTTGTAAGCGCAGGCAAGATATACCTGCTTCCGTCTTGGGTTGAAGAGTCACGACCAGTTACACGTTTGTAAGCGCAGGCAAGATATACCTGCTCCCATCTAGGGTTGAAGAGTCACAACCAGTTACACGTTTGTAAGCGCAGGCAAGATATACCTGCTTCCGTCTAGGGTTGAAGAGTCACGACCAGTTACACGTTTGTAAGCGCAGGCAAGATATACCTGCTCCCGTCTTGGGTTGAAGAGTCACGACCAGTTACACGTTTGTAAGCGCAGGCAAGATATACCTGCTTCCGTCTTGGGTTGAAGAGTCACGACCAGTTACACGTTTGTAAGCGCAGGCAAGATATACCTGCTCCCATCTAGGGTTGAAGAGTCACAACCAGTTACACGTTTGTAAGCGCAGGCAAGATATACCTGCTTCCGTCTAGGGTTGAAGAGTCACGACCAGTTACACGTTTGTAAGCGCAGGCAAGATATACCTGCTCCCGTCTTGGGTTGAAGAGTCACGACCAGTTACACGTTTGTAAGCGCAGGCAAGATATACCTGCTTCCGTCTAGGGTTGAAGAGTCACGACCAGTTACACGTTTGTAAGCGCAGGCAAGATATACCTGCTCCCGTCTAGGGTTGAAGAGTCACGACCAGTTACACGTTTGTGAGCGCAGGCAAGATATACCTGCTCCCGCCTAGGGTTGAAGAGTTACAACCAGTTACACGTTTGTAAGCGCAGGCAAGATATACGTGCTCCCGTCTAGGGTTGAAGATTCACGACCAGTTACACGTTTGTAACAGCAGGCAAGATATACCTGCTGCCGTCTAGGGTTGAAGAGTCTCGACCAGTTACACGTTTGTAACAGCAGGCAAGATATACCTGCTGCCGTCTAGGGTTGAAGATTCACGACCAGTTACACGTTTGTAAGCGCAGGCAAGATATACCTGCTGCCGTCTAGGGTTGAAGAGTCACGACCAGTTACACGTTTGTGAGCGCAGGCAAGATATACCTGCTCCCGCCTAGGGTTGAAGAGTTACAACCAGTTACACGTTTGTAAGCGCAGGCAAGATATACGTGCTCCCGTCTAGGGTTGAAGATTCACGACCAGTTACACGTTTGTAACAGCAGGCAAGATATACCTGCTGCCGTCTAGGGTTGAAGAGTCTCGACCAGTTACACGTTTGTAACAGCAGGCAAGATATACCTGCTGCCGTCTAGGGTTGAAGATTCACGACCAGTTACACGTTTGTAAGCGCAGGCAAGTTATACCTGCTCCCGTCTAGGGTTGAAGATTCACGACCAGTTACACGTTTGTAAGCGCAGGCAAGATATACCTGCTGCCGTCTAGGGTTGAAGATTCACGACCAGTTACACGTTTGTAACAGCAGGCAAGATATACCTGCTCCCGTCTAGGGTTGAAGATTCACGACCAGTTACACGTTTGTAAGCGCAGGCAAGATATACCTGCTGCCGTCTAGGGTTGAAGATTCACGACCAGTTACACGTTTGTAACAGCAGGCAAGATATACCTGCTGCCGTCTAGGGTTGAAGATTCACGACCAGTTACACGTTTGTAACAGCAGGCAAGATATACCTGCTGCCGTCTAGGGTTGAAGATTCACGACCAGTTACACGTTTGTAACAGCAGGCAAGATATACCTGCTCCCGTCTAGGGTTGAAGATTCACGACCAGTTACACGTTTGTAACAGCAGGCAAGATATACCTGCTGCCGTCTAGGGTTGAAGAGTCTCGACCAGTTACACGTTTGTAACAGCAGGCAAGATATACCTGCTGCCGTCTAGGGTTGAAGAGTCACGACCAGTTACACGTTTGTAACAGCAGGCAAGATATCCCTGCTCCCGTCTAGGGTTGAAGAGTCACGACCAGTTACACGTTTGTAAGCGCAGGCAAGATATACCTGCTCCCGTCTAGGGTTGAAGATTCACGACCAGTTACACGTTTGTAACAGCAGGCAAGATATACCTGCTGCCGTCTAGGGTTGAAGAGTCTCAACCAGTTACACGTTTGTAAGCGCAGGCAAGATATACCTGCTCCCGTCTAGGGTTGAAGATTCACGACCAGTTACACGTTTGTAACAGCAGGCAAGATATACCTGCTGCCGTCTAGGGTTGAAGAGTCACAACCAGTTACACGTTTGTAAGCGCAGGCAAGATATACCTGCTCCCGTCTAGGGTTGAAGATTCACGACCAGTTACACGTTTGTAACAGCAGGCAAGATATACCTGCTGCCGTCTAGGGTTGAAGAGTCACAACCAGTTACACGTTTGTAACAGCAGGCAAGATATACGTGCTCCCGTCTAGGGTTGAAGATTCACGACCAGTTACACGTTTGTAACAGCAGGCAAGATATACCTGCTGCCGTCTAGGGTTGAAGATTCACGACCAGTTACACGTTTGTAACAGCAGGCAAGATATACCTGCTGCCGTCTAAGGTTGAAGAGTCTCGACCAGTTACACGTTTGTAACAGCAGGCAAAATATACCTGCTCCCGTCTAGGGTTGAAGAGTCTCGACCAGTTACACGTTTGTAACAGCAGGCAAGATATACCTGCTGCCGTCTAGGGTTGAAGATTCACGACCAGTTACACGTTTGTAACAGCAGGCAAGATATACCTGCTGCCGTCTAGGGTTGAAGAGTCTCGACCAGTTACACGTTTGTAACAGCAGGCAAAATATACCTGCTCCCGTCTAGGGTTGAAGAGTCACGACCAGTTACACGTTTGTAACAGCAGGCAAGATATACCTGCTGCCGTCTAGGGTTGAAGAGTCTCGACCAGTTACACGTTTGTAACAGCAGGCAAGATATACCTGCTGCCGTCTAGGGTTGAAGAGTCTCGACCAGTTACACGTTTGTAACAGCAGGCAAGATATACCTGCTGCCGTCTAGGGTTGAAGAGTCTCGACCAGTTACACGTTTGTAACAGCAGGCAAAATATACCTGCTCCCGTCTAGGGTTGAAGAGTCTCGACCAGTTACACGTTTGTAACAGCAGGCAAGATATACCTGCTGCCGTCTAGGGTTGAAGAGTCTCGACCAGTTACACGTTTGTAACAGCAGGCAAGATATACCTGCTCCCGTCTAGGGTTGAAGAGTCTCGACCAGTTACACGTTTGTAACAGCAGGCAAGATATACCTGCTGCCGTCTAGGGTTGAAGAGTCTCGACCAGTTACACGTTTGTAACAGCAGGCAAAATATACCTGCTGCCGTCTAGGGTTGAAGAGTCTCGACCAGTTACACGTTTGTAACAGCAGGCAAGATATACCTGCTGCCGTCTAGGGTTGAAGAGTCTCGACCAGTTACACGTTTGTAACAGCAGGCAAGATATACCTGCTCCCGTCTAGGGTTGAAGAGTCTCGACCAGTTACACGTTTGTAACAGCAGGCAAGATATACCTGCTCCCGTCTAGGGTTGAAGATTCACGACCAGTTACACGTTTGTAACAGCAGGCAAGATATACCTGCTGCCGTCTAGGGTTGAAGAGTCACAACCAGTTACACGTTTGTAACAGCAGGCAAGATATACCTGCTGCCGTCTAGGGTTGAAGATTCACGACCAGTTACACGTTTGTAAGCGCAGGCAAGATATACCTGCTGCCGTCTAGGGTTGAAGAGTCACAACCAGTTACACGTTTGTAACAGCAGGCAAGATATACCTGCTGCCGTCTAGGGTTGAAGAGTCTCGACCAGTTACACGTTTGTAACAGCAGGCAAGATATACCTGCTCCCGTCTAGGGTTGAAGAGTCTCGACCAGTTACACGTTTGTAACAGCAGGCAAGATATACCTGCTGCCGTCTAGGGTTGAAGAGTCTCGACCAGTTACACGTTTGTAACAGCAGGCAAAATATACCTGCTCCCGTCTAGGGTTGAAGAGTCTCGACCAGTTACACGTTTGTAACAGCAGGCAAGATATACCTGCTGCCGTCTAGGGTTGAAGAGTCACGACCAGTTACACGTTTGTAACAGCAGGCAAGATATACCTGCTGCCGTCTAGGGTTGAAGATTCACGACCAGTTACACGTTTGTAAGCGCAGGCAAGATATACCTGCTCCCGTCTAGGGTTGAAGAGTCACAACCAGTTACACGTTTGTAACAGCAGGCAAGATATACCTGCTCCCGTCTAGGGTTGAAGAGTCTCGACCAGTTACACGTTTGTAACAGCAGGCAAGATATACGTGCTGCCGTCTAGGGTTGAAGATTCACGACCAGTTACACGTTTGTAAGCGCAGGCAAGATATACCTGCTCCCGTCTAGGGTTGAAGATTCACGACCAGTTACACGTTTGTAAGCGCAGGCAAGATGTACCTGCTGCCGTCTAGGGTTGAAGAGTCACAACCAGTTACACGTTTGTAACAGCAGGCAAGATATACCTGCTCCCGTCTAGGGTTGAAGATTCACGACCAGTTACACGTTTGTAAGCGCAGGCAAGATGTACCTGCTGCCGTCTAGGGTTGAAGAGTCACAACCAGTTACACGTTTGTAACAGCAGGCAAGATATACCTGCTCCCGTCTAGGGTTGAAGAGTCACAACCAGTTACACGTTTGTAACAGCAGGCAAGATATACCTGCTCCCGTCTAGGGTTGAAGATTCACGACCAGTTACACGTTTGTAAGCGCAGGCAAGATGTACCTGCTGCCGTCTAGGGTTGAAGAGTCACAACCAGTTACACGTTTGTAACAGCAGGCAAGATATACCTGCTCCCGTCTAGGGTTGAAGAGTCTCGACCAGTTACACGTTTGTAACAGCAGGCAAGATATACGTGCTGCCGTCTAAGGTTGAAGATTCACGACCAGTTACACGTTTGTAAGCGCAGGCAAGATATACCTGCTCCCGTCTAGGGTTGAAGATTCACGACCAGTTACACGTTTGTAACAGCAGGCAAAATATACCTGCTCCCGTCTAGGGTTGAAGAGTCTCGACCAGTTACACGTTTGTAACAGCAGGCAAAATATACCTGCTGCCGTCTAGGGTTGAAGAGTCACGACCAGTTACACGTTTGTAAGCGCAGGCAAGATATACCTGCTGCCGTCTAGGGTTGAAGAGTCACAACCAGTTACACGTTTGTAACAGCAGGCAAGATATACCTGCTCCCGTCTAGGGTTGAAGAGTCTCGACCAGTTACACGTTTGTAACAGCAGGCAAAATATACCTGCTGCCGTCTAGGGTTGAAGAGTCACAACCAGTTACACGTTTGTAAGCGCAGGCAAGATATACCTGCTCCCGTCTAAGGTTGAAGAGTCTCGACCAGTTACACGTTTGTAACAGCAGGCAAGATATACCTGCTGCCGTCTAGGGTTGAAGAGTCTCAACCAGTTACACGTTTGTAAGCGCAGGCAAGATATACCTGCTCCCGTCTAGGGTTGAAGAGTCACGACCAGTTACACGTTTGTAACAGCAGGCAAGATATCCCTGCTCCCGTCTAGGGTTGAAGAGTCACAACCAGTTACACGTTTGTAAGCGCAGGCAAGATATACCTGCTCCCGTCTAGGGTTGAAGAGTCACGACCAGTTACACGTTTGTAACAGCAGGCAAGATATACCTGCTGCCGTCTAGGGTTGAAGAGTCACGACCAGTTACACGTTTGTAACAGCAGGCAAGATATACCTGCTGCCGTCTAGGGTTGAAGAGTCACAACCAGTTACACGTTTGTAAGCGCAGGCAAGATATACCTGCTCCCGTCTAGGGTTGAAGAGTCACGACCAGTTACACGTTTGTAACAGCAGGCAAGATATCCCTGCTCCCGTCTAGGGTTGAAGATTCACGACCAGTTACACGTTTGTAACAGCAGGCAAGATATACCTGCTGCCGTCTAGGGTTGAAGATTCACGACCAGTTACACGTTTGTAACAGCAGGCAAGATATCCCTGCTCCCGTCTAGGGTTGAAGATTCACGACCAGTTACACGTTTGTAACAGCAGGCAAGATATACCTGCTGCCGTCTAGGGTTGAAGATTCACGACCAGTTACACGTTTGTAACAGCAGGCAAGATATCCCTGCTCCCGTCTAGGGTTGAAGATTCACGACCAGTTACACGTTTGTAACAGCAGGCAAGATATACCTGCTGCCGTCTAGGGTTGAAGAGTCACAACCAGTTACACGTTTGTAACAGCAGGCAAGATATCCCTGCTCCCGTCTAGGGTTGAAGATTCACGACCAGTTACACGTTTGTAACAGCAGGCAAGATATACCTGCTGCCGTCTAGGGTTGAAGATTCACGACCAGTTACACGTTTGTAACAGCAGGCAAGATATCCCTGCTCCCGTCTAGGGTTGAAGAGTCACGACCAGTTACACGTTTGTAACAGCAGGCAAGATATCCCTGCTCCCGTCTAGGGTTGAAGATTCACGACCAGTTACACGTTTGTAACAGCAGGCAAGATATACCTGCTGCCGTCTAGGGTTGAAGATTCACGACCAGTTACACGTTTGTAACAGCAGGCAAGATATCCCTGCTCCCGTCTAGGGTTGAAGATTCACGACCAGTTACACGTTTGTAACAGCAGGCAAGATATACCTGCTGCCGTCTAGGGTTGAAGATTCACGACCAGTTACACGTTTGTAACAGCAGGCAAGATATACCTGCTGCCGTCTAGGGTTGAAGATTCACGACCAGTTACACGTTTGTAACAGCAGGCAAGATATACCTGCTGCCGTCTAAGGTTGAAGAGTCTCGACCAGTTACACGTTTGTAACAGCAGGCAAAATATACCTGCTCCCGTCTAGGGTTGAAGAGTCACAACCAGTTACACGTTTGTAAGCGCAGGCAAGATATACCTGCTGCCGTCTAGGGTTGAAGAGTCACGACCAGTTACACGTTTGTAAAAGCAGGCAAGATATACCTGCTGCCGTCTAGGGTTGAAGAGTCACAACCAGTTACACGTTTGTAAGCGCAGGCAAGATATACCTGCTCCCGTCTAGGGTTGAAGAGTCTCGACCAGTTACACGTTTGTAAGCGCAGGCAAGATATACCTGCTCCCGTCTTGGGTTGAAGAGTCACGACCAGTTACACGTTTGTAACAGCAGGCAAGATATACCTGCTGCCGTCTAGGGTTGAAGAGTCTCGACCAGTTACACGTTTGTAACAGCAGGCAAGATATACCTGCTGCCGTCTAGGGTTGAAGAGTCACAACCAGTTACACGTTTGTAACAGCAGGCAAAATATACCTGCTGCCGTCTAGGGTTGAAGATTCACGACCAGTTACACGTTTGTAACAGCAGGCAAGATATACCTGCTGCCGTCTAGGGTTGAAGATTCACGACCAGTTACACGTTTGTAAGCGCAGGCAAGATATACCTGCTGCCGTCTAGGGTTGAAGAGTCACGACCAGTTACACGTTTGTAACAGCAGGCAAGATATCCCTGCTCCCGTCTAGGGTTGAAGAGTCACGACCAGTTACACGTTTGTAAGCGCAGGCAAGATATACCTGCTCCCGTCTAGGGTTGAAGATTCACGACCAGTTACACGTTTGTAACAGCAGGCAAGATATACCTGCTGCCGTCTAAGGTTGAAGAGTCTCGACCAGTTACACGTTTGTAACAGCAGGCAAAATATACCTGCTCCCGTCTAGGGTTGAAGAGTCACAACCAGTTACACGTTTGTAACAGCAGGCAAGATATACCTGCTGCCGTCTAGGGTTGAAGAGTCTCGACCAGTTACACGTTTGTAAGCGCAGGCAAGATATACCTGCTCCCGTCTTGGGTTGAAGAGTCACGACCAGTTACACGTTTGTAACAGCAGGCAAGATATACCTGCTGCCGTCTAGGGTTGAAGAGTCTCGACCAGTTACACGTTTGTAACAGCAGGCAAGATATACCTGCTGCCGTCTAGGGTTGAAGAGTCACGACCAGTTACACGTTTGTAACAGCAGGCAAGATATCCCTGCTCCCGTCTAGGGTTGAAGAGTCACGACCAGTTACACGTTTGTAAGCGCAGGCAAGATATACCTGCTCCCGTCTAGGGTTGAAGATTCACGACCAGTTACACGTTTGTAACAGCAGGCAAGATATACCTGCTGCCGTCTAAGGTTGAAGAGTCTCGACCAGTTACACGTTTGTAACAGCAGGCAAAATATACCTGCTCCCGTCTAGGGTTGAAGAGTCACAACCAGTTACACGTTTGTAAGCGCAGGCAAGATATACCTGCTGCCGTCTAGGGTTGAAGAGTCACGACCAGTTACACGTTTGTAAAAGCAGGCAAGATATACCTGCTGCCGTCTAGGGTTGAAGAGTCACAACCAGTTACACGTTTGTAAGCGCAGGCAAGATATACCTGCTCCCGTCTAGGGTTGAAGATTCACGACCAGTTACACGTTTGTAACAGCAGGCAAGATATACCTGCTCCCGTCTAGGGTTGAAGATTCACGACCAGTTACACGTTTGTAAGCGCAGGCAAGATATACCTGCTCCCGTCTAGGGTTGAAGATTCACGAACAGTTACACGTTTGTAACAGCAGGCAAGATATACCTGCTGCCGTCTAAGGTTGAAGAGTCACAACCAGTTACACGTTTGTAAGCGCAGGCAAGATATACCTGCTCCCGTCTAGGGTTGAAGATTCACGACCAGTTACACGTTTGTAACAGCAGGCAAGATATACCTGCTGCCGTCTAGGGTTGAAGAGTCACAACCAGTTACACGTTTGTAAGCGCAGGCAAGATATACCTGCTCCCGTCTAGGGTTGAAGATTCACGACCAGTTACACGTTTGTAACAGCAGGCAAGATATACCTGCTCCCGTCTAGGGTTGAAGATTCACGACCAGTTACACGTTTGTAAGCGCAGGCAAGATATACCTGCTCCCGTCTAGGGTTGAAGATTCACGACCAGTTACACGTTTGTAACAGCAGGCAGGATATACCTGCTGCCGTCTAGGGTTGAAGAGTCACAACCAGTTACACGTTTGTAAGCGCAGGCAAGATATACCTGCTCGCGTCTAGGGTTGAAGAGTCACGACCAGTTACACGTTTGTAACAGCAGGCAAGATATACCTGCTGCCGTCTAGGGTTGAAGAGTCACAACCAGTTACACGTTTGTAAGCGCAGGCAAGATATACCTGATCCCGTCTAGGGTTGAAGAGTCTCGACCAGTTACACGTTTGTAACAGCAGGCAAGATATACCTGCTCCCGTCTAGGGTTGAAGAGTCACAACCAGTTACACGTTTGTAAGCGCAGGCAAGATATACCTGCTCCCGTCTAGGGTTGAAGAGTCACGACCAGTTACACGTTTGTAACAGCAGGCAAGATATACCTGCTGCCGTCTAGGGTTGAAGAGTCACGACCAGTTACACGTTTGTAACAGCAGGCAAGATGTACCTGCTGCCGTCTAGGGTTGAAGAGTCACGACCAGTTACACGTTTGTAACAGCAGGCAAGATATACCTGCTGCCGTCTAGGGTTGAAGAGTCACGACAAGTTACACGTTTGTAACAGCAGGCAAGATATACCTGCTGCCGTCTAGGGTTGAAGAGTCACAACCAGTTACACGTTTGTAAGCGCAGGCAAGATATACCTGCTCCCGTCTAGGGTTGAAGATTCACGACCAGTTACACGTTTGTAACAGCAGGCAAGATATACCTGCTCCCGTCTAGGGTTGAAGATTCACGACCAGTTACACGTTTGTAAGCGCAGGCAAGATATACCTGCTCCCGTCTAGGGTTGAAGATTCACGACCAGTTACACGTTTGTAACAGCAGGCAAGATATACCTGCTCCCGTCTAGGGTTGAAGATTCACGACCAGTTACACGTTTGTAAGCGCAGGCAAGATATACCTGCTCCCGTCTAGGGTTGAAGATTCACGACCAGTTACACGTTTGTAACAGCAGGCAAGATATACCTGCTGCCGTCTAGGGTTGAAGAGTCACAACCAGTTACACGTTTGTAAGCGCAGGCAAGATATACCTGCTCCCGTCTAGGGTTGAAGATTCACGACCAGTTACACGTTTGTAACAGCAGGCAAGATATACCTGCTCCCGTCTAGGGTTGAAGATTCACGACCAGTTACACGTTTGTAAGCGCAGGCAAGATATACCTGCTCCCGTCTAGGGTTGAAGATTCACGACCAGTTACACGTTTGTAACAGCAGGCAAGATATACCTGCTCCCGTCTAGGGTTGAAGATTCACGACCAGTTACACGTTTGTAAGCGCAGGCAAGATATACCTGCTCCCGTCTAGGGTTGAAGAGTCACGACCAGTTACACGTTTGTAACAGCAGGCAAGATATACCTGCTGCCGTCTAGGGTTGAAGAGTCACAACCAGTTACACGTTTGTAAGCGCAGGCAAGATATACCTGCTCGCGTCTAGGGTTGAAGAGTCACGACCAGTTACACGTTTGTAAGCGCAGGCAAGATATACCTGCTCGCGTCTAGGGTTGAAGAGTCACGACCAGTTACACGTTTGTAACAGCAGGCAAGATATACCTGCTGCCGTCTAGGGTTGAAGAGTCACAACCAGTTACACGTTTGTAAGCGCAGGCAAGATATACCTGCTCCCGTCTAGGGTTGAAGAGTCACGACCAGTTACACGTTTGTAAGCGCTGGCAAGATATACCTGCTCCCGCCTAGGGTTGAAGAGTCACGACCAGTTACACGTTGGTAACAGCAACCAAGATATACCTGCTGCCGTCTAGGGTTGAAGAGTCTCGACCAGTTACACGTTTGTAAGCGCTGGCAAGATATACCTGCTGCCGTCTAGGGTTGAAGAGTCACGACCAGTTACACGTTTGTAAGCGCAGGCAAGATATACCTGCTCCCGTCTAGGGTTGAAGAGTCACGACCAGTTACACGTTTTTAAGCGCAGGCAAGATATACCTGCTCCCGTCTAGGGTTGAAGAGTCACGACCAGTTACACGTTTGTAAGCGCAGGCAAGATATACCTGCTGCCGTCTAGGGTTGAAGAGTCACGACCAGTTACACGTTTGTAAGCACAGGCAAAATATACCTGATCCCGTCTAGGGTTGAAGAGTCACGACCAGTTACACGTTTGTAAGCGCATGCAAGATATACCTGCTCCCGTCTAGGGTTGAAGAGTCACGACCAGTTACACGTTTGTAAGCGCAGGCAAGATATACCTGCTGCCGTCTAGGGTTGAAGAGTTACGACCAGTTACACGTTTGTAAGCGCAGGCAAGATATACCTGCTCCCGTCTAGGGTTGAAGAGTCACGACCAGTTACACGTTTGTAAGCGCAGGCAAGATATACGTGCTCCCGTCTAGGGTTGAAGAGTCACGACCAGTTACACGTTTGTAATCGCAGGCAAGATATACCTGCTCCTGTCTAGGGTTGAAGAGTCACAACCAGTTACACTTTTGTAAACGCAGGCAAGTTATACCTGCTCCCGTCTAGGGTTGAAGAGTCACGACCAGTTACACGTTTGTAAGCGCAGGCAAGATATACCTGCTCCCGTTCAGGGTTGAAGAGTCACGACCAGTTACACGTTTGTAAGCGCAGGCAAGATATACCTGCTGCCGTCTAGGGTTCCACTAGTAAACATTTATAAATATGAATATCACAACCTCAAACCTAAGTTAAGTAGGAAATAAAAGAACCCAATTATAATAAATTAACGGGTTAAATAATTAATTATTATGTAATATACATGATAAAATTATATCAAGTTTTCAAACCTTGTGATATGTCTTTATGTTTCTATAAAGATTTCTTAAAGTAAAGACATTTCGAGACTCTACTTACTGCCTCCGGTTGCAATATAAAGGTGAAGACGTAGGGGCGGTGTAATTTGTATCTTCATAATACACTCACGAACACTTAAAACTTTCAAAAAATCAATTAACCTTTGACATCCTGTAAGAAACAATCTTCCATTTTATCATTACGATCAAATGTTTAGATCATTCAAAACTGTGTTTTGAAAAATATATGGTTTTGGTTTGTTATTACGTTAAATGTTTTATCACGTGACCCACAGTTCTTTAATTAATCAGAAAGAATTGAGTGCAAAATACATACAAGAAGCGAGAGCATGATACATGGGTCACATGTAAAATTGTGAAGCAGCATTAAAATATCCAAATGAACATTGTGAAGTCAAAAGACATTTATTTTATTTAGTTTGGTACATGCAATATTTTCGTGTAGTGTTGAGGCAATCACCCAGTTTGGTTATCACCTAAGAACACTGGTTATTAGGGTAATTAAGGTAGAGTAATAATACAGCCTTCTATTATGACAAAATACTTTTGTGTGTTAGTAAGAGTACAATAATTTTCATACAGTAATTAAAATTATAAAAATCTTTGGATATTCAAAAAATATAAAATTTTTTTTTCAGGTGAAAAATATATTTAACAATCCTTTAGTTAAATGATCATGGCCAGTTTTTGTCTTGGCATGAAATGTGATTGAGTAGGCACTTGCTGGAGATTACCTTTATTTTGCCAATATTTATTGTTATTATTTTATGAATGCATTTAATTTAGATTTAGAAACAAACCCAAATATTTATTACTTGATATGATGACTGAAACAATGATCCCAATTCCCTCCCACAAAAAGATATTCACAGTAAAACTTTAATTATGTAATAATTCAAATTGTTAAGTAAAAGAGCAATAGTATGACTTAATTATGTGCGTTTAATGTACATCCAAGAAGTACGTTTTGTTTTATGTTTAAAAGACAATAGTTATTTATAAAGTATACAATTTGTTTTTCAAGAAATATCTACTATTTAAGCTATTTTTCTACATAAGTACCACCATTGGCAAGCTCTTGCCACAGTGTGGCAAACGATTTTTTTCCTCGTTTTAAGAAGTTTCTGATGTGAATTCAATCAAGTAGATCCGCGTTTTTGGTCTCATCATCATCTATAAACCACTCCCCAATAACATCAATAGGAAGGAACCACTATGCCACTAGAACTACGAACTGAACCATAGTTCACCTTTATATGTGTGGATTACACATTACCATGGATAAAAATGAAAGGATTACACATTACCATGGATTAAAATGAAAGGATTACACATTACCATGGATAAAAATGAAAGGATTACACACTACCATGGATAAAAATGAAAGGATTACTCATTACCATGGATAAAAATGAAAGGATTACACATTACCATGGATAAAAATGAAAGGATTACACATTACCATGGATAAAAATGAAAGGATTACACATTACCATGGATAAAAATGAAAGGATTACACATTACCATGGATAAAAATGAAAGGATTACACATTACCATGGATAAAAATGAAAGGATTACACATTACCATGGATAAAAATGAAAGGATTACACATTACCATGGATAAAAATGAAAGGATTACACATTACCATGGATAAAAATGAAAGGATTACACATTACCATGGATAAAAATGAAAGGATTACACATTACCATGGATAAAAATGAAAGGATTACACATTACCATGGATAAAAATGAAAGGATTACACATTACCATGGATTAAAATGAAAGGATTACACATTACCATGGATAAAAATGAAAGGATTACACATTACCATGGATTAAAATGAAAGGATTACACATTACCATGGATAAAAATGAAAGGATTACACATTACCATGGATAAAAATGAAAGGATTACACATTACCATGGATAAAAATGAAAGGATTACACATTACCATGGATAAAAATGAAAGGATTACACATTACCATGGATAAAAATGAAAGGATTACACATTACCATGGATTAAAATGAAAGGAATACACATTACCATTTATAAAAATGAAAGGATTACACATTACCATGGATAAAAATGAAAGGATTACACATTACCATGGATAAAAATGAAAGGATTACACACTACCATGGATAAAAATGAAAGGATTACACATTACCATGGATAAAAATGAAAGGATTACACATTACCATGGATAAAAATGAAAGGATTACACATTACCATGGATAAAAATGAAAAGATTACACATTACCATGGATAAAAATGAAAGGATTACACATTACCATGGATAAAAATGAAAGGATTACACATTACCATGGATAAAAATGAAAGGATTACACATTACCATGGATTAAAATGAAAGGAATACACATTACCATGGATAAAAATGAAAGGATTACACATTACCATGGATAAAAATGAAAGGATTACACATTACGATGGATAAAAATGAAAGGATTACACATTACCATGGATAAAAATGAAAGGATTACTCATTACCATGGATAAAAATAAAAGGATTACACATTACCATGGATAAAAATGAAAGGATTACACATTACCATGGATAAAAATGAAAGGATTACACATTACCATGGATAAAAATGAAAGGATTACACATTACCATGGATAAAAATGAAAGGATTACACATTACCATGGATAAAAATGAAAGGATTACTCATTACCATGGATAAAAATGAAAGGATTACACATTACCATGGATAAAAATGAAAGGATTACACATTACCATGGATAAAAATGAAAGGATTACACATTACCATGGATTAAAATGAAAGGATTACACATTACCATGGATAAAAATGAAAGGATTACACATTACCATGGATTAAAATGAAAGGATTACACATTACCATGGATAAAAATGAAAGGATTACACATTACCATGGATAAAAATGAAAGGATTACACATTACCATGGATAAAAATGAAAGGATTACACATTACCATGGATAAAAATGAAAGGATTACACATTACCATGGATAAAAATGAAAGGATTACACATTACCATGGATAAAAATGAAAGGATTACACATTACCATGGATTAAAATGAAAGGAATACACATTACCATGGATAAAAATGAAAGGATTACACATTACCATGGATAAAAATGAAAGGATTACACATTACCATGGATAAAAATGAAAGGATTACACATTACCATGGATAAAAATGAAAGGATTACTCATTACCATGGATAAAAATGAAAGGATTACACATTACCATGGATAAAAATGAAAGGATTACACATTACCATGGATAAAAATGAAAGGATTACACATTACCATGGATAAAAATGAAAGGATTACACATTACCATGGATAAAAATGAAAAGATTACACATTACCATGGATAAAAATGAAAGGATTACACATTACCATGGATAAAAATGAAAGGATTACACATTACCATGGATAAAAATGAAAGGATTACACATTACCATGGATAAAAATGAAAGGATTACACATTACCATGGATAAAAATGAAAGGATTACACATTACCATGGATAAAAATGAAAGGATTACTCATTACCATGGATAAAAATGAAAGGATTACACATTACCATGGATAAAAATGAAAGGATTACACATTACCATGGATAAAAATGAAAAGATTACACATTACCATGGATAAAAATGAAAGGATTACACATTATCATGGATAAAATGAAAGGATTACACATTACCATGGATAAAAATGAAATGATTACACATTACCATGGATAAAGATGAAAGGATTACACATTATCATGGATAAAATGAAAGGATTACACATTACCATGGATAAAAATGAAAGGATTACACATTACCATGGATAAAAATGAAAGGATTACACATTACCATGGATAAAAATGAAAGGATTACACATTATCATGGATAAAAATGAAATAGTACGCTCTCCATGGTCGCTTGATCTGTGTCACACAATGCAGTTATCTAAGCTTCTCGCAGTGATAATTACCATTACAAATTGTTCTAAAATGACTCCAAACCTGTCCCAAAACACTATACTTGGGATGTCATGAGCTACTCAAGCCTCATAAATAGTCATTACACTGCTGAGAAAGTTGTCATCATTATTGTTGTAACGTATCATCGAATCAGTTCACTACCAATATCTATTTTTTACAACCTTGTAAATATTGTAGGGGGATATGGCAGAGGGGGTGCGCAGGGTTGCGTAAATGCAGTAGACCTGCTTTCTATTGGGGTCGTAGAGGGATGTCTACACGTAACTCGTCGATAAAAAAGCAATAAAACTAATCTATAAGCTACAGATGTAGTTCCATCACAACTCATAATAAGTCATTTCAAATTACAAGTTTTTCCTACAAAGTTTCAAAAGCAATAGAGGGCAGAGTAGTATCTTTATAAACCCTTGCTACAAATATTTACACAGCCCTTATGCGCATTTCCCTAACACTGGTATCATCTTCAGAAGGTTACAAATAATAACCTTCATTTGTAACCTGATGATGATGCTAAATGTGTTAACGAAATGTACATAAAGGTTGTGTAAATATTTGTAGCAAGGGTTTATAGTAGTTTGTTAACATCATAAGTTATTGAACCATTAAAACTCCCTTGTATGGTTGTCGTAGAAGCTTTGTAGAGTTCACTCCTTTCTGTAGTATTGACAAAATACTAACAATAAAATGAATTCAAAAAGTTCTTCTAATCGTACTCTATACACAATGAAAATAAAAATATAGGAATGTGAGTTCAGAATTCATTACAAAACATACAATTTCGGAAAGACAATAATTAAACAAAATTAAACAAGCATGTGTCAACACTGGAGGAACCAAAGTCTCCGCAGCAAATTGGAGACAAAAAGAACCTGTTTGCCCTTCGCCTCCGAAAGATTTCGACAGAGCGCTGGCATTCTTAGATACTCTGGTAGGCACTCTATTTCATCAGAGTACACAAAACTAGTTACAAACGTGTTTTCAAATATTGTTTTTCTTTGGAAAGACATTTCGTTGCCCAGAATTACATCAAAGGCTTTATTCTCTGGGCAAGAGATAGAAATATTAAGGTAAAGTGCAAAAATGTGCAACATTCTACTACAAATAATCATACAGTAATTTTTTAAATTTATTTTAACTCTGGAGTTCTATTAAAATATACAATTAGCAAATATTTACAAATAATAATCTAATTTGTAGAATTTTTAAATTAAAAAAATATTACACTTTGAAATGATTTTTGCAATCTAAAAATGAGAAGAAGGTTTGTTAGAAATATGTAAGATGCTTGTGTATGCTATTAATATAAACATTTTATCTAAATATTTTCAGATTAAGGGCATTTGTTTCCATTTTGAGCCTGAGATACGAAGTTAAAATATTTTAATAATCAATATAAAAATTTTTATAACATTTCCAGTGTCTGTTGAAACGGTTTTAGTTGAAATATGTTAGGAATGTATTTAAGTCTGATATTTAATATTTATTGTTATTTTAAAATAATGTTTTACTTTAAAAAAAATAATTATGACGGAGAAAATGCCAACTTAATATTTTTTGAAAATACGCAACGGTAATAAAAGTAATGACTATGTATTTATTCAAAAGGTAATATAATAGCTTATATAAAGGTAATAGCCTTTTTTATATGTCTAATATAGTGTCTTCTGAATCTGTTACAGTGTACAGCCTATATTTAGGACATTTTAAGGCAAACGGCAAGTTTCTGTTTCCCTAGGTTTGAGCTTGTGTATATTACAACTTATATTGTTAATTTTTCTAAGCAGACAATTACAAGTAAATAATAAAAGTAAATGTATTATTGTTTTGGAAGTGAGTTTTGAAATGTCATTGTTCTTTACAATTTCCAGTATATTGTTGGTGCCGTTATGTTGATACATTTTGTCGGCTAGATCAGTTTTAGGCAATGAGGTCATATTTTGCTAGGTTTACCGTCAAATTTCTAGCATTTATTATTATTTTAATTAGTGTGTAAAGAGAAATAAAAAAGTCAATTCTAGTTTTTAACGAGAAAAATTTAATCAATTTTTAATACCATAATCTTTACTGTTAAATTTAATTAAAAATATTTAATTATGTCATTTATTACATTTCAGGATAATTTTTGTTAGAAATTAGGTTAAAATAGAATAGTTAGCGCAGGAAAGAGCTAAGGGTAAATATCGTCTGTTAGAAACACACATCCAGGCTTCGAAAGTTACAACAAACATGTGATTCAAAATTAGGTAACATATCTATTTAAGGCATTATTTATATATTGGAGAATACGTTTTCTGTTCCTACTATTAATATATAATATTTTATTTAAACATTGAATATTTTTTACTACCATGATGATATAAAAGCGTAAGTAAATATATATATTTGTAGCAGATAAAGAAACAATGCCCGAAATAACTTAGTTTTGAACGTCGGGACGGAGGTAAATTTATGGAAAAATAAATAATATTTAGAATTCAAAAACAGTATCTGAATATTTTTAAAATATTTTATTCACTTTTTCTTATAATTACGGTCTTTTCAAAATAAAAAGTTAAAACCATAGTACCACAATGTTATTACACAATGAAGGAAATACACGTTGCATATCGTCAGAGAGTAGGGTACATTGGAAACTAAACCCAGCGAAGAGTAAACTAGACCGAAAACGCAAACGTCCAATAAACTTGGTTATATCATAGTGTTAGTGGGACGCTTGCATAACTCGATTCCGTCGGATGAAAGTGCGCTTTATGCAACCACTTCCATCTGCTGTATCCGGTTTTAGGTTCTTCCGCGTTTGCCAGCTTTCTACTCCGTAACATGCAGCTACAGCTACGAAGATCATGATGTTGGTTCCGTTGTACCAGGGATAATGTAATTAGTGGGGGTGGGGAGTCGTGAAGCAGGTTGTACAGCAGCAGGCTGATGCATACGATAAAGGTTACGTGTTCGCGAATTGGATATTTGTCTCTTGTAATTCATTTAATTTAATTTTGTAAATGTGAATAAAAGAAATCTATTCTATCTCAACTGTGTATTTTTAACTATAGGTTTTGCGAAATTTAAATATTTGCGAAAGGTAATAATTACTCGTATATCATTATTTTACTTATTGGTGATGATGAGGATTTTGTAAATCAGAAAATTATTGATGTTCGCTATGTGTTTAATTATTACATTTTATATTTAATAACTTGGCTTTCCAAAACTATTATAAAAATTGTACAGAAATAATTGGTAAAAATATTTTCCCGCCAAATACGCATTTGAAACTGCGTTTTAAAAAGTTGAATTTTTTGTCAACTCTGAACCCAACTAAAGCCTTTGTTTGATGGATATAAGTGGTAAAACTATATTTGGCACTTTTATGAGATTATATGGGTTATTATGGCAAATAGTGTTGTATCAAAATAGCCGCAAAAGAAATTGGTATTACAGACAACACACATACGCGCGCGCGCGCGCGCAACACTCTATACAGGTAGCTTAAGATTAAGAAGAAAAAAAATGTAAATTAATTTTCTGATTGACATTGGTTAATCAGAAAGAGATAAAACTGTTGCAATTTTGTGTAGCTCATTAACGCCGAATTTAATGTTAAAAATATTCAATTTCAAATTAAAAAAAATTACACACCTTAAGATCTGATAATTTTTATATTTTGTATGAAAATAGAAATATAAAATCCATCAGTGAAAATTACGTTTTTCTTCAGAGAACAACTATAACAACTAATTGCTTTTCTAAGTCTTGAATCTCTAACAGAATACAAATAATGTGAACTTAATTTTTTTCAATTTTTACCTGAGAATAAGGTTTGTCATAAAATAAATAAGACAATGAATCTATTTTGAAATAAGCTTTGATTCAATAATTGTCGAAAAAGTACTTTTTTATTGAGATAGTAATAATATTCAGATATTGAACAATGAACAATATGCTCAAATTTTGTGAGTTTAGCATTTCGTAATAAAATGTCTTACTGCCTTAATCAGGAAACTCTGATTTTATAACAAATTGTATTACTGTATCAAGAAATTAGCTTTTTTATTAAATATTTTATTGCCTGATGAAAAACCACTAATAATTTTTCTGTCATTTTGCCACGACGATTACGCTGGCTCAACGCAATCTACGTAGAATTTTTGTTTTATTAAAAGAGAAATGGTGACTCCAGCCTTACATTTAAATCAATCTGAAGTTGCCTGTCATAGGTTCTATAGCCAAAAATTTAATCTTACTTGATGACAAATGTCTTTAGTTAAAAATGGTATTAAGATCACCTGTAGGTAAGCTATGCCATGCTTTCGTATTGTCTTGTGATTGGTACTTAGATAGACAGGCTCTCAGAGCACGTGTCCTTATATTATTTTTTAAATTATTTTCTATTTTTATGCATAATTTATTGAAAACAATTTATTACTTTTTTTTATATCTCCTATAATTTAATTTACAAATATTAAATTAAAAATATTTGTTAATACACGTATGATAAAATACAATAAGGAAGTCATGACCATATCACCTGATGCTGGCCTTAATTTTGCTAATTTATAGTGACAAAGTTGACCAGAAACTGGTTTATAATTAGGTCAAACCGACGGTTCCAAAGACAGGTAGTTTAGATTTTAGTTTTATTGTCAATAACTTATTATGTAAAACCACACTAGAAACTTACCGACTCATCAAAGTATTTGGCTGCTTCCTGATGTAGCATAGTGTCGAAACCCTGCATCGAGGTCAGTCCTATGGTGTAAGCCTCTGTGACATTCTGAAACCACAGGCTTTAGGGGTTGCGTTCAGAGGAAAAATTTCAAAAAAATT
>JBAIZL010000406.1:1815000-1827500 GCA_036971475.1 Prosapia bicincta
AAAATCTGAAAAATTTATATATCCTAAATAATATTTATTTATTTGTTTCGCAATAGTTTAAACCTCGTAATCCCCTTCCTTTTTTATGTTCTACACTTTTTAAGATAAGAATTCAGTCTTATGCAAATTTGTATTTTAGCGTAAGTTACAGTTTGTAGTTTGTCGAATTTGTATTCTCAAGAGAATTGTAATTTATTTTAATTTACATTCTTAGCATTTATGTCACGTAGTTTCTTAGTGTGTTTCTTGTACAGTAATACAAAAAACAAAGAAAAACGTCAGGCAGTCAGGCCCCCTTTAGTTTAAATAAAAACAATGCCCTAGCATAATACCATCACCGTCATCTGCCTCAACCAAATACCCTGTTATTTTAATAATACTTGACCCCGTGTCCTACCTGCAACCAGCATTAAAAATACAAATGGTGCAAGACCTTCTATAATCGAAAATAAACTATTTTGAGATACTTAATAATTGGGCAATATAGGCCAAGCGGGTTTTTTTAAAGTTTTAGATTCATATTATAAAGGAACTATTTACCATAATATTGTAAAATCGAATAAGCAAGCTTATTACAGAAACAAGACTGTAATCTAAAATCATTCAATCATCTTATTTAAAAAATAATAATGTCGTAACACAGTCGAAAGCAATTCAAATAACATAATACGAAGAATTGCCACCATTCGAGCTGATCACCGTGACTTACAATTAATTTCTAGTTTCTACGCAGCAAGTGTCGGAATCATAGCGCCCCCGTTTCCTGGTAGAGGACAATTATAAAGTCTTTACGTCAACTGTACTACTTGCATTACTCGAGTGTTACTGACGTAAAATATTTTATACAAAGTAATGCGATCGTGAAAAATAATTTTAATTAATTAGAAAATTTCCTCTGACGTACATGTGTGTTGTTAATGTGTAGGCATTAAAGTTACTAAGGTCAGTTGGCAATTATTTCTCACAGGTAAACATCTCGGTGAATAGAAGGTCTGTAATTAATTTGGGTAGTAAATAACAATCATCCTAAACGATGTCAATACCTCGTCAGGGCTGCCAATTATTTCTTTGATAGAGCGTAATTTCCCTACATAATTATGGGTCAAGTAGCAATGCCATGACCTCGTTGCATTCGGTCGCATAAATGCAATCATCATTTCATGAGGCTGTGACAAACTGAGGGCCTGCCTCAAACGGTATTGTGTTGCCGAAACCCTTTCGTGACGTCATTTTACAACGTAGTTTGAAACGTTCCCCATTGTTTGTTCAGGCGTTGAATTCTTTATTGGCAAAGATGAATATCAAAATATATCTAGAAATACTAAATAAAACGTTATAGTAAAATAAGAAGTTGTTTAGGTCATTCAACTATAGAAACAGTATTTAATAAAGAGAAAAATGACAAGGAAAAGAAACAGGACACAGACATTTACCATAACCTAGAAATGCTACACATCAACAAAAAAGGACCACATCTCAACGCACTAGAACAATGTGAAGTTTACAGACACCCAAAAACACAATGTACAAACACATTAAGCGAACAAACACAATACAAACCACACATACTCTTTGATACTATCGCAAAACTGCCTTTAAAACAGTCACCGCTTTACCCGACATCTCGTAGCAGAAGACACTGATGAAGATCGGCTCATAGCGATCGAAAACGTTCTGTTTCAGTAAGTTTTAACAAATTTACATAATTTAAAGTTCGGATAGTCATAAACTATGGTTTAATTGATTAATTAGGAATTATACTGTTCAACACTTATGCTTCAACACTTTACTTATTTGAAAATGATAAGGGTAGTATAGAGTAAAAAACGTCAGTGTCTACCCATACCTCCTTACTAGCAAGTCATTCCGACAAATGTTAGTGCCTTAACGACGTCACTCCATTTGTTTTAATTTACAAAACAAGTAACTTTAACAGTCATATAATTTGCAAGATTGTAAACCTATTTACCAGTTTGATTTCCGTGAGTGGATCCATGACATATATGGATTTATTTGCTTGTTTGGCTACTCTAAAATATTTGACTATTTAGGGGCTGCAAATAAAAATGAACTTGAATGAATAAAATGTACGTGAATTTTTATAAAGTCTGAATATAAAATGGATCTTATCTTTCTCCGCAAAAACATCTTGCATCATTTAAGTTAGTTTCAGTTATATTGAAAATAATACTTGTCATAATAAATGTCTGTGATTTTACACATTATTGCAGAGAAGAATGTTTAATATATTTATTTCAGATAATGGGCATTTTCATTTTAGCTGACTCTTTATTGCAAAGAATATTGTTAAAGTTTTAACCAAACTGAATTAAAGCTATTAAATAAAATTAAATACAACAAATCAAAACCATCCCGATCTCTAACAAATTTGTTTTCTATGAAATTTGGGTCGTTTGAAAATCACTTACTTTACTTTACTTTATCCAATGCCCGCCCTTGGCTGTTGAGCCATTCGGCGTCGAGCCTCCCAGTAACGACCGGTTCTGGACAGCTGGTCGTCCAGTTCAGGACAGGTTGAAATGTGGTCCCCATTCATGACACCATTGAGACAGAGCGGACACGTATCGGACTCCGCTAGGCCGAAACGGTAGAGGTGGGCCTGGAGATAGTCGTGTCCTGTCAGAAGTCGAAAGTCAGCCACGGCAGTTGCTCTATCGCTTGTGGGCACCAAAGGACCGCGACTGCTAAGTGATGGCCACTGTTTCCCCCTGCTGGCTTCCTCATGATCTTTTTTAATGGAGCGTTTAAGGATAGCATCGATAAGGTGTTTGGCAGAGGTGAGGCTGGTTTCTGCATATGGTTGTTGCATCTGCGTTCCATTTTTTGCAAGGTCGTCTGCTCGTTTGAAAATCACTTAATGTATATAAATTTATTTCTGGGTCCCATATTAGAAACAGTGAGAATTTGTTTTCGTATGAGTTTAGGTTCTGTTCATTGTTGAGCTGTTGAGTTAAGGTTCTGTTCATTGTTGAGCTGTTGAGCTAAGGTTCTGTTGATTGTTGAATGCCTGTGAGAATTGGTCATGGCACAAACTTTACATCGTCCTTTTTTCAGTCTTTTCAGTCTATGTTCTCTACTTAGCTTTTCCTAATCTAGTCTGTTAAAATTTCGAATAAGTAGTAATATTATTGCTAAGTAGGTTAAAAAGCACTACACTACAACTAGCCCTATTCACTCTAAAGAGCCTGGCCAGAAGAGCTGAAAAGCAGCTGTCTGGATCAAGGTGAAGAGTGTTGCATAACTACCATATTGCAGTTCAGTTCTCCTAGACCTATTTATGCACTTAAAACAACGCTCGGTGACCCCATAAGAACCTTGTAATATGATTAACTTACAGATACTCACGGGCCTTATAAAAACGTCACTACACCCCACATAGAAACAAATGGGTTAATGGGGTAGTAGTAAAATCTCGAAAAGTGAACGATAGCTGGGCATGAGCTTCTGTTATAATAGGTTAGGAAGTCGAGTGCTATTTGCATGAGCGTTTTACTCTTGCGTAGCCTAAAAATCTATTCGTCCTTCTTAGTGTAATTACGGCGCTTACATTGACAAATACCAAATCAACTCAGTCTAGCGCTCTCACTTGTCATGTGACCCAAAATAAAATTAGATACAGCCCGTGTCGTTCGATTTACGTTTAGTAGACTTTACGCTTTGAGCGTAAAACCTTCCATGAGATTTGTTCTAAGAAAAGCGTTAATATGATCGCATTAGACGTTATGTAATTATAGTTTAACTGGAGCCCCGAAGGAGAGGTAGTTAATTACTTACTGTCCAACAGTTGTATTATTTACAATGAATATTACGGAACCAAGCGTAACAAACACATTTGTGTGGGTAAACAGAGAAGGTGTTGTAAGTTAATGGAGGTTTCATGAATGTCTTGAGGGCTGGTGTAGACAATACGACCAGAATGTGAGTAATAAGGGCAACGGTAATGTATTAAAATGGACAGAGCCAGTCTAATGGGTGACTCTATACCCACGGTTACCAAAGAGGAGGCTAGTAAATGGCCATTTTCAGCTCATTAACAGCTAGAACTATAGTGAAGGCATTGTTCCCTACACAAGACGTGTAGAGATCACTTTGCAAAATAAGTTGCTTTTTTATTTATTAAACCTTTAATATTTATATGGAATTAATAAATTTTGGTTTGTAGAACAAGAAGACACAACCATTTACTTTTCATTTAATGTAAACTTTAGAATTTTTGCCCAACGGGAGAGGATTCAAAGATTAACTAATTAATAACACAGATTTCTTCGAAGATAATCTTTAGGTTTTCATACTTTCTGTGACGTGCGTTTTTAAGTTGAACAATTTTTTTAGTAGTTAACTTTCAAGATGAACACAGGTTATTTTTTATTTCCTTTTGGAATGTAAGTCTATATTAATTATCAAGAAAACGTTTTTCATAAACAGTGCAGCATTTACTGTCGACTCTCTTACTACTTTATGCTTTGTAACTAATGAAGCCATAATTATTTTTAGATATGCATAATAATAATTACTTGAAACCGATCTGGAGAAACCTGTTATATACAAATTAAGGTTACGGCATAAACGTGCACAAATTTGTCACCCTGAGATTCAAAAAGCAATGCAAACATCAGCTTAGAGTTCGACTTTAACTTACCGAATATATTTGTTAGGTTTAATTATATCAAAGTTTATCCGGAAGTCCCGCCATTTTTTTATTATCTGAGACAGTTTTGATGAAGGTTCTATTAAAATGTATCTAACTTGTCCTTTAAACGTTTGTGTCAACAACGAAGGATGCAGTGTAAATTATTGTTTAACTTTTATTGCTCATATAATATCTTGATGACATATCAAAAGGTTTACTGCTTAGAACTTACAGCTCTACAAAACGTAGACACTAGACGACGATAGTATGTAGTTCATGGTTATTGTGTTTATGCGTATACGTTCTGCCAGCCTAATATTTACTCAAGTCTCATGTTTATGCGTAGACGTTCTGCCAGCCTATTATTTACTTAAGTCTCATGTTTATGCTTAGACGTTCTGCCAGCCTATTATTTACTTAAGTCTCATGTTTATGCGTAGACGTTCTGCCAGCCTAATATTTACTTAAGTCTCATGTTTATGCGTAGACGTTCTGCCAGCCTAATATTTACTCAAGTCTCATGTTTATGCTTAGACGTTCTGCCAGCCTATTATTTACTCAAGTCTCATGTTTATGCTTAGACGTTCTGCCAGCCTATTATTTACTCAAGTCTCATGTTTATGCTTAGACGTTCTGCCAGCCTATTATTTACTCAAGTCTCATGTTTATGCGTAGACGTTCTGCCAGCCTATTATTTACTCAAGTCTCATGTTTATGCGTAGACGTTCTGCAAGCCTAATATTTACTCAAGTCTCATGTTTATGCGTAGACGTTCTGCCAGCCTATTATTTACTTAAGTCTCATGTTTATGCTTAGACGTTCTGCCAGCCTATTATTTACTTAAGTCTCATGTTTATGCGTAGACGTTCTGCCAGCCTAATATTTACTTAAGTCTCATGTTTATGCGTAGACGTTCTGCCAGCCTAATATTTACTCAAGTCTCATGTTTATGCTTAGACGTTCTGCCAGCCTATTATTTACTCAAGTCTCATGTTTATGCTTAGACGTTCTGCCAGCCTATTATTTACTCAAGTCTCATGTTTATGCTTAGACGTTCTGCCAGCCTATTATTTACTCAAGTCTCATGTTTATGCGTAGACGTTCTGCCAGCCTATTATTTACTCAAGTCTCATGTTTATGCGTAGACGTTTTGCCAGCCTATTATTTACTCAAGTCTCATGTTTATGCTTAGACGTTCTGCCAGCCTATTATTTACTCAACTCTCATGTTTATGCGTAGACGTTCTGCCAGCCTAATATTTACTTACGTCTCATGGTAATGCGTAGACGTTCTGCCAGCCTAATATTTACTTACGTCTCATGGTAATGCGTAGACGTTCTGCCAGCCTAATATTTACTTAAGTCTCATGTTTATGCGTAGACGTTCTGCCAGCCTAATATTTACTCAAGTCTCATGTTTATGCTTAGACGTTCTACCAGCCTATTATTTACTCAAGTCTCATGTTTATGCTGAAGACAGTTTTGATGAAGGTTCTATTAAAATGTATCTAACTTGTCCTTTAAACGTTTGTGTCAACAACGAAGGATGCAGTGTAAATTATTGTTTAACTTTTATTGCTCATATAATATCTTGATGACATATCAAAAGGTTTACTGCTTAGAACTTACATCTCTACAAAACGTAGACACTAGACGACGATAGTATGTAGTTCATGGTTATTGTGTTTATGCGTATACGTTCTGCCAGCCTAATATTTACTCAAGTCTCATGTTTATGCGTAGACGTTCTGCCAGCCTATTATTTACTCAAGTCTCATGTTTATGCGTAGACGTTCTGCCAGCCTAATATTTACTCAAGTCTCATGTTTATGCGTAGACGTTCTGCCAGCCTAATATTTACTCAAGTCTCATGTTTATGCGTAGACGTTCTGCCAGCCTATTATTTACTTAAGTCTCATGTTTATGCGTAGACGTTCTGCCAGCCTAATATTTACTTACGTCTCATGGTAATGCGTAGACGTTCTGCCAGCCTAATATTTACTTACGTCTCATGGTAATGCGTAGACGTTCTGCCAGCCTAATATTTACTTAAGTCTCATGTTTATGCGTAGACGTTCTGCCAGCCTAATATTTACTCAAGTCTCATGTTTATGCTTAGACGTTCTACCAGCCTATTATTTACTCAAGTCTCATGTTTATGCTGAAGACAGTTTTGATGAAGGTTCTATTAAAATGTATCTAACTTGTCCTTTAAACGTTTGTGTCAACAACGAAGGATGCAGTGTAAATTATTGTTTAACTTTTATTGCTCATATAATATCTTGATGACATATCAAAAGGTTTACTGCTTAGAACTTACATCTCTACAAAACGTAGACACTAGACGACGATAGTATGTAGTTCATGGTTATTGTGTTTATGCGTATACGTTCTGCCAGCCTAATATTTACTCAAGTCTCATGTTTATGCGTAGACGTTCTGCCAGCCTATTATTTACTCAAGTCTCATGTTTATGCGTAGACGTTCTGCCAGCCTAATATTTACTCAAGTCTCATGTTTATGCGTAGACGTTCTGCCAGCCTAATATTTACTCAAGTCTCATGTTTATGCGTAGACGTTCTGCCAGCCTAATATTTACTCAAGTCTCATGTTTATGCGTAGACGTTCTGCCAGCCTAATATTTACTCAAGTCTCATGTTTATGCGTAGACGTTCTGCCAGCCTAATATTTACTCAAGTCTCATGTTTATGCGTAGACGTTCTGCCAGCCTAATATTTACTCAAGTCTCATGTTTATGCGTAGACGTTCTGCCAGCCTATTATTTACTCAAGTCTCATGTTTATGCGTAGACGTTCTGCCAGCCTAATATTTACTCAAGTCTCATGTTTATGCGTAGACGTTCTGCCAGCCTATTATTTACTTAAGTCTCATGTTTATGCGTAGACGTTCTGCCAGCCTAATATTTACTCAAGTCTCATGTTTATGCGTAGACGTTCTGCCAGCCTATTATTTACTTAAGTCTCATGTTTATGCTTAGACGTTCTGCCAGCCTATTATTTACTTAAGTCTCATGTTTATGCGTAGACGTTCTGCCAGCCTAATATTTACTTAAGTCTCATGTTTATGCGTAGACGTTCTGCCAGCCTAATATTTACTCAAGTCTCATGTTTATGCTTAGACGTTCTGCCAGCCTATTATTTACTCAAGTCTCATGTTTATGCTTAGACGTTCTGCCAGCCTATTATTTACTCAAGTCTCATGTTTATGCTTAGACGTTCTGCCAGCCTATTATTTACTCAAGTCTCATGTTTATGCGTAGACGTTCTGCCAGCCTATTATTTACTCAAGTCTCATGTTTATGCGTAGACGTTTTGCCAGCCTATTATTTACTCAAGTCTCATGTTTATGCTTAGACGTTCTGCCAGCCTATTATTTACTCAACTCTCATGTTTATGCGTAGACGTTCTGCCAGCCTAATATTTACTTACGTCTCATGGTAATGCGTAGACGTTCTGCCAGCCTAATATTTACTTACGTCTCATGGTAATGCGTAGACGTTCTGCCAGCCTAATATTTACTTAAGTCTCATGTTTATGCGTAGACGTTCTGCCAGCCTAATATTTACTCAAGTCTCATGTTTATGCTTAGACGTTCTACCAGCCTATTATTTACTCAAGTCTCATGTTTATGCTTAGACGTTCTGCCAGCCTATTATTTACTCAAGTCTCATGTTTATGCTTAGACGTTCTGCCAGCCTATTATTTACTCAAGTTTCATGTTTATGCTTAGACGTTCTGCCAGCCTATTATTTACTCAAGTCTCATGTTTATGACTAAATAAGTGTACTGAAATTTAATACTGGGTTTATCATAGGTGTTTGGTATGATATGCAAGCGGGGGCTTCTAAAAGAATTTATCGCATACTGATATTATACATTTGAAACGGATATTTATTAATGCCCATGGACAAAAGCAACCATAGCAATTGCTACATAAGGAAGTGTTCTTTACTTATTGTGTAGT
This sequence comes from Prosapia bicincta, assembly GCA_036971475.1. Lineage (NCBI taxonomy): Eukaryota > Metazoa > Arthropoda > Insecta > Hemiptera > Cercopidae > Prosapia > Prosapia bicincta. Next base: position 1,823,635 of record JBAIZL010000406.1, read on the forward strand.
AGATATCTGCTAAATGATAGTACAAAAGAATGATAATGAAAGACGAAGCAAAGTAATGAACACAGGTCTAGTGGAAGCAGAACGTAAAAATGAAAAAGATAGGCACTATAAAAAATGTATTCTTAGCCACTTCAGCACTGTGTACATGTTGAAAGTTATATTTCTCAAAAATGCGTCAGTTACCAAATGAGGCTTCGATCATTGGCGTATTTTATTGTACACACTTTATTGTACGCATTTTATTACAAATTCTCAGTTTACTGTCAACTTGTTTTGAAAGGCAAATGTCTTGAATTTATAATAATTGAACTTTTTTACTAGCATTTAAAATTTATATGAAAGTTGTTACAGAGTGTGCAATTTGTAACACTCCTAAAAATAAGGTGTTACATATAAATTCATTTATATGTTTAATTTTTATTTAATAATTATGTCGTCCCAATAATAAAAGAAAATTTTTGTTTTATTGGTGCACATTGTGAAGCTAGCGTAGGTGGTGAGCGCTCCTAGCGGGCGAAATAGAAAAATATCGTACGAGTTAGTAACTTAGGGTAATAAGCACATCACGCCATGTGACGTAAACATGGTTTGATATCGCCTGATCCGAAGCACCAATCAAAAAATTCAATATAATAAGTAAGGGTGGGAAATTCGATTAGTGCGTCCTTGCAACGACCTCACTTCTCTAAAAGTCTTTGAACGAGACGGATGTAATGGCATTTTCGGACATAACCTAGAAATTAGTAAGCTTCCAGTATTCAAAATTTAAGATGTCAAGGACGGTACCAAATTTTATTAACGCAACAAAAGAAGAAGTCAGAAGCGATTATTTATGTGCTTCAAATAAGTAAAAGTTTATATCATTTTTGTTTAAGAGCGTTGATTTGTAAGAGCGATGTGCAGTGATTAGTGTGCAAAAGCCATGGGCAATATTCAATGATATGTGTTATAGTGTTTTATAAGTAATGTGCACAAGCAGGTACGTTTTAGATAATAATAAAGAAAATGTATTTTAATGTTACTAAGTTGAATTTTAATTGATGAACGGTTAACACATGAACGGTAGAAATTGTCCTTTGAATATTCATTTCTAAAATTAAATTGGAGATTTTAAGTTACTGCCTTATCGATATATAAAAATTTTAAAGGTTAATAAGTAATTAAAATGTATGGAATAATTAGCAGTAATTAAAAGTTAATTACTCGACACATGGTGTCATTTGTTCTTTTGTAATTTGTCATTGATTAATAAATTGTTTAACTTTGTATTTTAAAACTTTAAATTCTTATTTCACAAGTAACCTAGTTCTACCTTCAAAGATTAGAAGACCGCTTACAGAGAGACATTACTATGCCTGTGCTGTAACGGAGAACATGAATCCCTGGTAAGTAATTAATTATGTTGGTAATATGCAATTAACAATTAATAATAACACACTTCAAATAAAGATAATACTTACCCCCTAGCAAAAAGGGCTAGTACGTTACAAATTTATAGTAAATTTGTATCTGGTAAAAAATAAAAAGGAAATTTACAATTATTCTGAGGAAATTTAACCCGCAATTACTTCTCTCTCTCTCTCTCTCTCTCTCTCTCTATCTATCTATCTATCTAACTATCTATCTATTTATCTCTACTCGCGCAGGCGAACACACACCCGCACACGCTCACTCGCGTTGACCTGCCTGCCTGGCACCGATGGTTTTTCGTGAGTAATCTTCTAGGCTTTGGTCTACAAAACTAATTTTATAGATTTTAGTAAGTTTCACTAACATTTTTGGATTCTACATATTATACCTTAGAGAGGACAAACACGACATAACAATGCCTAATGAATATTTAGGGCAATTTAATAATTATTGGAAATTGATATTTGATGACTTTTATCTTATCTATTATCTTCAAGCATATCATAATTACGTCGTATTTGATACATCTTATGACATCTAGCTAGACAACTAACACACTCTATCAACTCAATTATATCTAACGACATTCACAAAACAGGCACAGCAATGTACAGAACAGGCATAGCTATGTACAGAACAGGCACAGCTATGTACAGAACAGGTACAGCTATGTACAGCACAGGTACAGCTATGTACAGAATAGGTACAGCTATGTACAGAACAGGTACAGCTATGTACAGAACAGGTACAGCTATGTATAGAACAGGCACAGCTACGTACAGCACAGGTACAGCTATGTACAGAACAGGTACAGCTATGCACAGAACAGGTACAGCTATGTACAGAACAGGTACAGCTATGTACAGAACAGGTACAGCTATGTACAGAACAGGTACAGCTATGTACAGAACAGGTACAGCTATGTACAGAACAGGTACAGCTATGTACAGAACAGGTACAGTTATGCACAGAACAGGTACAGCTATGCACAGAACAGGTACAGCTATGTACAGAACAGGTACAGCTATGTACAGAATAGGTACAGCTATGTACAGAACAGGTACAGAGCACAACTATGTATAGAAGGTATAACATCATAAGAAATAGATTTCGGAAGGAAAGGCATTCACACCCGGCAAGCATTCAGCTCCCATTGTAAAGCTATGGACCGACATAAGCTACCCCTTGGTATATTCGTGCACATAAAGTGTACATAAATTGTAGAAATGTATGGGATTGTAGATTATGTGGTTGTAAATTGAAGTTCCAAACTATTTACTTCAGGGGAACCATATGATAGCCTCAGCAAACTAAGATCTATTGATGGACTTCTGATTAAATAATGGATATTTCACAACTAATGATTAAAACCGTAGCAACAAGATTGTTTTAGAAGTAAAACGTATGAGATTTATAAAGTAAATGATACTTTACTATACTTAAATCTAATAATTTAATAATTGCATATTCAAGTTAAAAAAAACAATAATATGGACTAGATTTTAAAGTTGAATTTTTTTTATATAGGTTAATGACATCACACAGGATTTTGTTTTTTTAAAACACTCAACGTTTCGAATTTCTTTCCGAAATTATTTTTCAAGAGTTCAATTTTAATTAAACAATTATACAACATAACTTACTATTTATAAAATACATAATATTATATAAAACATAATAAATATCAACAAATTATAAAACTCCTAATAAATATCCATTTACAAGTCAAAATTGTTTGTATCACAATAAAACAGACAAATCACAGATACATACATTAACACATCTACTATTAATAATAGAGTTAACATTTAAAATTTTTAAAAACACCCAATCATTTTAATATATATACATTACCTCGAGTGACCAAAAACCCTACAAAAATGTCAAATTTCAGTCATAATTTCATTACTAAAGATTCATATGCAGATGTAAAATCATTTAATTCTGTCATTTTATTCAAAGCATTTTTTCCTTGTTTTTTATTATATACCACATTGCAACAAAGTTCCTCTTTTTCCATGCATTAGGTATTTATTTAAGAAGAAATTAAAAAGATATTTATATAATTATATAATATTTGATTATTTATTAATTATTAAAATAATTATAAATAAAAAAATTTCACTTATTATGAATGAAAACCCAAGTATAAATAAACATGTTTTTAAACATTGTTTATTAGAAAAGTGAAAAAAAACACTACATGATGTTTAAATGTAAAACTGCACTAAAACGTAAAAAACAAACAAAGATAGTAAATATAATATTTATTGTATATAAAGGAAATCACATATTAAACCTCATCATATTTGTTAAAAGTTGTATAATGCTGCTAGAGAAGGGTAAAAGCGTAGGACAATCTTTTATTTTCATTGTATTTTATGATTATCGCGCTAGAGCAGTGGTTACATGCAAAATATTTATATAGCTCATACAAATTTACGATATACTATTAC
>JBAIZL010000406.1:1832500-1975000 GCA_036971475.1 Prosapia bicincta
GAAATTATATTTGTGTAATTAGGCCTACACACAATTAAAGCTTTAAAAGGTTGAAATCGTAGTTATATAATTTTCGTATAACATTTTCTATTAATCTAAAAATATTGTAAATTTCAGCATTCAGTATAGTAAATATTTTCTTTTTAAATTCCCCATGGGGGATCAAAATGTATCAAATATATTGCAGACATTTAAAATGTCTTAATTTCATGTCCTCTAAATAATGATAAAATTATGAGCCTGCAATATCTTATCTTTTGCCTTCTTTTTAATAATGTCAAAAGCTGTTATATTTATGTAGTTAAATTTTCTGCCAAAGTAAATTAAATGTTAACAAATATGTAGAATATATTTGTTATCCTAAACTTAAACATAAAAGACAACAAACTTCTATTTTGCCTTGGAAAATTTTTAAATTTTACCTAATGACATCGTCCGAGAACCTAAACTTAAAAGTAATACGAACGTATGTAGCGATACTGTAATTTTGATCTGTTTATAATAAACAGGTTAATTATAATAAATCCCGTGGCCATGATATGCTAATATAACCTACTAACCTTATTATTAGTCTTATAAACAATCATACGATAAAGAATTAATTGCTATGATGTAACCATCAGCTGTTTTAGGAGTGAGTTTAGACGGTAGGTAGCAGCACAGTGTTGTATTTGTATTCATCGAGCAGTGAATGGAGTTAGTCACTAACGGCAGAGACAGAGCTACAGAGCAGTACGTCGAAACGTTTGAAGAATCTGCGGGATTATACTACTAGGAAACTATTAAATCGTTAAAAAAAATATATATCAGAAAAAAATAATAACTAATAGACAGCCAAAAAGTAAAACTTTGTGATAAAATAAATTTTTGTTACAGCAGTCCAGATAAAATAAAAACATTTGATGTCATACGACGTCGACAGAAATGTAGCCACCAAACAACATTTAATAATAAACAAATAATAAATATAGCTTTAGGTATTTATAAACAGTATATTAAATAACTACAATGAAACTACTACTTTTGGCATCACATAGGCAAAAAACCACTATTTACTGATGTTTTTCATCAGGCGCGTTTCACACTCGGTCAGTGCATTGTTCAATGCTGTGAGTCACGGACAAGACTGTTGCTCAGGAGTGTTGTGTTAGTGTAAAAGGCTTCAAAAACAATTTACACAACAGAAAAGAGTCACAACACAAAAAACTCAATAACATAATACTCGACCTTGAAACAACCATACACACCATAGCCACGAACAACCACGAATATCTCCGACAACACACAATACGTAATTTAAACAAAAGAAACTTAACAAACACACTACAGAAACAAAAACATTACACTCAATAAAACACAAAGATAAAAAAAACTAACACAACACACGTAACCAACAGTCTTGTCCGTGACTCACAGCATTGAATATGCACTGATCTGTGCTATAAGAAATAATACTTGCAAAGTTCGTAATTTTGTTCAATTACTATTCATAGGAAATTAGTAATGAAATACGTTGAAATCACAATTTCAAATTGCTTTTGTTTACAAAAATATTACAGTTCTTTTGTTTATTAATTTCTAAAATATAAAGATTTCTTCCAAGCAATAAAAAGGTTTAATTGTCTCCTTGTAATTCCTATTTGTAGTTTGTCCTATAATTTCAAGCTATTTTTGATTTTGTTAATAGATATTACTTTCGGAATAACTACCCCAGAATATTGATCGCACCAACACACAACTTCCTCATGCAGAATCCAAAATGCCCCAATATAGTGCTCATCTGTACCTATAGTGCCTTGTAGAGTGTGTGAGAGAGAGGAAGAGTGTGTGAGAGAGAAGAAGAGTGTGTGAGAGAGAGAAAGAGTGTGTAAGAGAGAAGAGGAGTGTATGAGAGAGAGAAAGAGTGTGGAAGAGAGAGAAAGAGTGTGTGAGAGTGAGGAAGAGTGTGTGAGAAAGAGAAAGAGTGTGTAAGAGAGAAGAGGAGTGTGTGAGAGAGAGAAAGAGTGTGAAGAGAGAGAAAGAGTGTGTGAGAGTGAGGAAGAGTGTGTGAGAGAGAGAAAGAGTGTGTAAGAGAGAAGAGGAGTGTGTGAGAGAGAGGAAGAGTGTGTGAGAGAGAAGAAGAGTGTGTAAGAGTGAGGAAGAGTGTGGAAGAGAGAGAAAGAGTGTGTGAGAGTGAGGAAGAGTGTGTGAGAGAGAGAAAGAGTGTGGAAGAGAGAGAAAGAGTGTGTGAGAGTGAGGAAGAGTGTGTGAGAGAGAGAAAGAGTGTGTAAGAGAGAAGAGGAGTGTGTGAGAAAGAGAAAGAGTGTGAAGAGAGAGAAAGAGTGTGTGAGAGTGAGGAAGAGCGTGTGAGAGAGAAGAAGAGTGTGTGTGAGAGAGAGGAAGTGTATGTCATAGTGACGAAGAGTGTGTGAGAGAGAGAAAGAGTGTGTAAGAGAGAAGAGGAGTGTGTGAGAGAGAGAAAGAGTGTGGAAGAGAGAGAAAGAGTGTGTGAGAGTGAGGAAGAGTGTGTGAGAAAGAGAAAGAGTGTGTGAGAGTGAGGAAGAGTGTGTGAGAGAGAGAAAGAGTGTGTACGAGAGAAGAGGAGTGTGTGAGAGAGAGGAAGAGTGTGTGAGAGAGAAGAAAAGTGTGTGAGAGAGAAGAAGAGTGTGTGAGAGAGAGGAAGAGTGTGTGAGAGTGAGGAAGAGTGTGTGAGTGAGAGAAAGAGTGTGTAAGAGAGAAGAGGAAAGTGTGAGAGAGAGAAAGAGTGTGGAAGAGAGAGAAAGAGTGTGTGAGAGTAAGGAAGAGTGTGTGAGAAAGAGAAAGAGTGTGTAAGAGAGAAGAGGAGTGTGTGAGAGAGAGAAAGAGTGTGAAGAGAGAGAAAGAGTGTGTGAGAGTGAGGAAGAGTATGTGAGAGAGAGAAAGAGTGTGTAAGAGAGAAGAGGAGTGTGTGAGACAGAGAAAGAGTGTGGAAGAGAGAGGAAGAGTGTGTGAGAGTGAGAAAGAGTGTGGAAGAGAGAAGAGGAGTGCGTGAGAGTGAGGAAGAGTGTGTGAGAGAGAAAAAGAGTGTGTAAGAGAGAAGAGGAGTGTGTGAGAGAGAGGAAGAGTGTGTGAGAGAGAAGAAGAGTGTGTGAGAGAGAGAAGACGAGTGTGTGAGAGTGAGGAAAAGTGTGTGACAGATAGGAAGAGTGTGTAAGAGAGAAGTGGAGTGCGTGAGAGAGAGAAAGAGTGTGGAAGAGAGAGAAAGAGTGTGTAAGAGAGAAGAGGAGTGTGTGAGAGAGAGACATAATGTGAAGAGAGAGAAAGAGTGTGTGAGAGTGAGGAAGAGTGTGTGAGAGAGAAAAAGAGTGTGTAAGAGAGAAGAGGAGTGTGTGAGAGAGAGGAAGAGTGTGTGAGAGAGAAGAAGAGTGTGTAAGGGTGAGGAAGAGTGTGTGAGAGAGAGAAAGAGTGTGTAAGAGAGAAGAGGAGTGTGTGAGAGAGAGAAAGAGTGTGGAAGAGAGAGAAAGAGTGTGTGAGAGTGAGGAAGAGTGTGTGAGAAAGAGAAAGAGTGTGTAAGAGAGAAGAGGAGTGTGTGAGAGAGAGAAAGAGTGTGGAGAGAGAGAAAGAGTGTGTGAGAGTGAGGAAGAGTGTGTGAGAGAGATAAAGAGTGTGTAAGAGAGAAGAGGAGTGTGAGAGAGAGAGGAAGAGTGTGTGAGAGAGAAGAAGAGTTGTGAGAGTGAGGAAGAGTGTGTGAGAAAGAGAAAGAGTGTGTAAGAGAGAAGAGGAGTGTGTGAGAGAGAGAAAGAGTGTGGAAGAGAGAGAAAGAGTGTGTGAGAGTGAGGAAGAGTGTGTGAGAAAGAGGAAGAGTGTGTAAGAGAGAAGGGGAGTGTGTGAGAGAGAGAAAGCGTGTGAAGAGAGAGAAAGAGTGTGTGAGAGTGAGAGAGAGTGTGTGAGAGAGATAAAGAGTGTATAAGAGAGAAGAGGAGTGTGTGAGAGAGAGAAAGAGTGTGAAGAGAGAGAAAGAGTGTGTGAGAGTGAGGAAGAGCGTGTTAGAGAGAAGAAGAGTGTGTGAGAGAGAGGAAGAGTGTGTGAGAGTGAGGAAGAGTGTGTAAGAGAGAAGAAGAGTGTGTGAGAGAGAGAAAGAGTGTGTAAGAGAGAAGAGGAGTGTGTGAGAGAGAGAAAGAGTGTGAAGAGAGAGAACGTGTGTGTGAGAGTGAGGAAGAGCGTGTGAGAAAGAAGAAGTGTGTGTGAGAGAGAGGAAGAGTGTGTGAGAGTGAGGAAGAGTGTGTGAGAGAGAGAAAGAGTGTGTAAGAGAGAAGAGGAGTGTGTGAGAGAGAGAAAGAGTGTGAAGAGAGAGACAGAGTGTGTGAGAGTGAGGGAGAGTGTGTGAGAGAGAGAAAGAGTGTGTAAGAGAGAAGAGGAGTGTGTGAGAGAGAGAAAGAGTGTGAAGAGAGAGAAAGAGTGTGTGAGAGTGAGGAAGAGCGTGTTAGAGAGAAGAAGAGTGTGTGAGAGAGAGGAAGAGTGTGTAAGAGAGAAGAGGAGTGTGTGAGAGAGAGAAAGAGTGTGAAGAGAGAGAAGGAGTGTGTGAGAGTGAGGGAGAGTGTGTATAAGAGAGAGAAAGAGTGTGTAAGAGAGAAGAGGAGTGTGTGAGAGAGAGAAAGAGTGTGAAGAGAGAGAAAGAGTGTGTGAGAGTGAGGAAGAGCGTGTTAGAGAGAAGAAGAGTGTGTGAGAGAGAGGATGAGTGTGTGAGAGTGAGGAAGAGTGTGTGAGAGAGAGAAAGAGTGTGTAAGAGAGAAGAAGAGTGTGTGAGAGAGAGAAAGAGTGTGTAAGAGAGAAGAGGAGTGTGTGAGAGAGAGAAAGAGTGTGAAGAGAGAGAAAGTGTGTGTTAGAGTGAGGAAGAGCGTGTGAGAGGGAAGAAGTGTGTGTGAGAGAGAGGAAGAGTGTGTGAGAGTGAGGAAGAGTGTGTGAGAGAGAGAAAGAATGTGTAAGAGAGAAGAGGAGTGTGTGAGAGAGTGAAAGAGTGTGTGAGAGAGAAAGAGTGTGTGAGAGTGAGGAAGAGTGTGTGAGAGAGAGAAAGAATGTGTAAGAGAGAAGAGGAGTGTGTGAGAGAGTGAAAGAGTGTGTGAGAGAGAGAAAGAGTGTGTGAGAGTGAGGAAGAGTGTGTGAGAGAGAGAAAGAGTGTGTGAGAGAGAAGAGGAGTGTGTGAGAGAGAGAAATAGTGTGGAAGAGAGAGAAAGAGTGTGTGAGAGTGAGGAAGAGTGAGTGAGAGAGAGAAAGAGTGTGTAAGAGAGAAGAAGAGCTTGTGAGAGAGAGGAAGAGTGAGTAAGAGGGAAGAAGAATATGTGAGAGAGAGAAAGAGTGTGTGAGAGAGAGGAAGAATCTGAGTGTGAGATATGAGAGATAAAGAGAGGAAGAGTGTGTAAGAGAGGAAGAGAGGCTTTGAGAGGATATATATTTGCGTAGAAAAAAGTTCATACCGTCACTAAATACGTTCTAATTGTTTAGAAGTAATATAACTGTTTACGTAGCTGTAAGATCCTGTCACGTGCTGCATATCTTCCTCTCCCCCTTTAAAATAAGAAAAGCAGCCAATATTATTGCTTACCATCTCGTACGAGGCTAAAGTAGAATACAGAGTGTTAGCTTTTATTTGTCTGTTGTTAAATTAAAAACAAAATTTCTAACCTTCGGTTAGCAAAGGGTTTTGAATGTAAGGAGACTTTAAGGATTCAAGTAAAGACTCATCCTAAGTTTCTATATATTATTAGGCATAATAAAACTTTAGATTAACTGCAACAAAATTAATATGAAATCGTTTAATACAATGCTCCAAAGCTTTATTACTGTGAGATATTATTTTGTCTTCAAATAAAAACGTTTTTCTTTATTTTTGCTTAAAAATCTGAAAACTATATTATATTAAATATAAAGTCAATATTTAACTGTGTCTTACTTAGTCCCCCCTGATAAATTATCTCCTAATAAGTACACTCCTTAAGGACAGCAGACATCCTTTCGTGCCAAACTTTAAATCCTGCTTCTCCGACTCTCAAGTTTCCTAATAACTTTTTCTTGCCATACGTCATTTAACCGAAATAATTTAAATGAAATAGTTCGTATTTCTCGTTTCTCGTGACATGACTAAAGCATTTTAATTTCCATATTTTTATAAAATTTTAATTTTTAAGGTTTTTTCGCATCTTCAATATTACCCATCCTTTCCAATGCAAGATATTCTCTATCCATGAACACCATAGACAACCTCCACGTCCTTTTAAAAAGGGACACGAGGTTTTGTTGTGTAATCTCTAAGACCACAAGCCACGGTGCCTTCAAAACTCCTTTTCTGCATTGATGGAGAATCAAATAAAACAAGGATTAGTTGCATCGACTAAACACATCGTGTAACCTATTGAATATGGAGCCTTCCCTCTATAAGCCTCAATCATGTTCTCTTTGTGGTTTTATAATCAGTAAACAGTTTCAGCTACCATCGGCCAGTCCGTTCATAAAAACTTGAACAAACCTTTCAGCGTGAATAAATCCTCCACTCGGGAAACCTTCCCAAATGTCAGATGTGCTATCTATCTGTTGCTAGAGTTTTGCTTCCTTCTTATTAATAATTAGTTTATTCCTCTGGAAGGCCGAATCTCCAGTAAAGCTTCCGATAGTGCCTCACACACCTTCTGCTTGGAATTAGTAAAATTCTGTTGTACACAGAAAATATACATACGAGAAATATTTGAGTTGATGCAGACATTCCCAACGTCTCGGCAATGGCATCAAATTAGCACTGAATTGTATTTTCAGTGAACTTGAATTAAGTTTAATAGAGGCAAGTTGCGACAAAAACCTATTTATTAGATTCACTAAATTTAACATTTAATATCTACGAGAATTAAGTTTAATAGAGGCAAGTTGCGACAAAAACCTATTTATTAGATTCATTAAATTTAACATTTAATATCTACGAGAATTAAGTTTAATAGAGGCAAGTTGCGACAAAAACCTATTTATTAGATTCATTAAATTTAACATTTAATATCTACGAGAATTAAGTTTAATAGAGGCAAGTTGCGACAAAAACCTATTTATCAGATTCATTAAATTTAACATTTAATATCTACGGGAATTAGGTTTAATTGAGGCAAGTTGCGACAAAAACCTATTTCTAAGATCACCTTGGTTCCTACTTTCAGTCAACCTGTTATGAATAAATATTACAACTCTTGTTATGTCTATAACTCACTTATACTAATAATTTTAATTAGTGTTAAAGACGTATTTAAAGAAAGGCATATACACCACAAGTCAAAAGGTCGGAAAATATATTTACGTATATACATTAAACAATAAATAACCAACGAATAACGGGAAAGTGTCTGTGAACTTAGATCGGCATCGGTTATCAAATGCACAATAGCTACATTAGTCGTTAGTCCTTGTTAACAAGTGTAAACATATCGTAATGAAATGTTTTTAGCAAATCCCAGTATCGCAGAAAGCGTTTATACTTCAGAGGCTATAATTAAACTTGATTGGCATTCTTCGAGCCACCTGGAAAGTACTTAATGATAAGGTTACTCTGCAACATGTGTTTATTCTTGATTGGCCCCGATTACACACTAAGCACGATTTTAATCGCCCGATTTTAAAATTTGCGTCATCTATAGATAGTTTACTAAGTAGTGCGTCATATACAAATAGTTTACTAAAATGTACGTCATATGCAGATAGTTTGCTGAAACGTGCGTCGACGTGGTGTTGAAAGTCTGTAGTTTATAAAATTATTTGCAGCGATGACATGGCTGTTTTTTTTATTTTATTTACTTTAATTTCTTAAAAACATATTAAATATAGGGAAGAATAGTTGATAGACTATCAGGGAATAACATTAAATATTAAATGTTAAACCGAAGTGAATAGCTTTAGTGAACTTGTTGAGACTCAGTGAAGAGATAAAGTATAATATATAAGAATATGAAAATAACAATAATTATCAGCAAACAACAAACATAAATTTTAAAAATTATGTTCATACTAAGGAGAATCAGGCCCCCCCCCCAGGAATACTTCAGGTGAGCAACCCACTTCTCCTACCCTCAGTACCAGTATGTCCTTCAGTTAGCCCTGCATAACTCCATCTGCCTCTCCTTACTATTCCTAATACAAGGGAGTAAAGGCTAAACACCTCTCTATGACCACGATATGGATTAGTAACCATCTGTGCACAAGTGACCCCTTCGTCCACCATTATATCTTCTACACGGGTTTATCGCCCCAAACTTAGACCTACCTATAACCCCAATCCTCTCCTATAGGGATAGTAATCAGGCTGGTCTATCGGCTTAAAGCAACAAGTTTGTTTCACTGCCAACATAAGTGAACCAGAATATATAATATGTATTGTTCAAGTGATAACTTCTTCGCGGTGTACAAAACGTGAGATTAAATCATTGATTTCTCGTCACGCTATTTCTGAAACGCATACCTTACAACATATGATTTCATGTAACAGCTGATTTTGTGTTATAGGTTATGTAGCAGAACAGCCGTTTTATATGTAGATTATTACCAAATACTTTTGATCAGTTCATAAATATATTAATTTATTTAAATTTTGATAAATCTCAATACAAATAATTCAATATAACGATACAAATAACTTATGTATTTTTAATGCAAATTTTTAAAGGAAAACATTTTAGCCCCGTCTTATATTTTTAAACAGCTGATTTAGTTGTTAAAAAACATTTATATTCAGTAAACATCTAATAAATGTTTTTCTTAGCCACATTATTTTATTACTAACTACAGTTAGTATTAGTCTTTATTAAATACATCCCTTAAATAAACATGTAACAATTGAATAAAAAATGTATAAATTCTTATTTTCGGCGATTTTTGTTGAATCTTCTGTAAAACTATTAGGTCTGTATTGCTACTTCTGTCGGGACCCCCCCCCCCGAGTACCAGAACCAATTTTTTTAAATGTTTTTATTTGAATAAATATTTCTAAAAAATAATTAAAATTAGTTGCCTGGTTTTACCGAAGTAACTAATGAGAAACTTTAGTAAAAGTCAAATTTTCTGTTAAAATAACAATTTTCTATTCCAATAATAAAATTTGTATTATGAAAAAGCAGCAAATTTTATGTACAGTTATTAATTTACAATATAATGGTCAATTGTAATTATAAGACAAAGTACTAAGATTTCTCACAAAATACAAAAGTTGGTCTAGAAACGACCCTATATTCCTAAATTAGAAAAATTAAAGTATATAATGTTTAATACATATATATATATATATATATATATATATATATATATATATATATATATATATATATTAGATAAACATATATTCATATATATATATAACAAAAAAATTATATGAATGATCAAAGAAGTAAAAGTAAAGTAATGTCTTCTAACTTTAGCTTTCAAAATATTATAAATTTGATACTGTTTGTGAATTTAATTTAAAACTATTAGTAATCATAGAAATAATTGAATTGCATATAAAAATTGTGTGTTACATTTTGCTATTTTTTCTATTATAAAAAATTTATACGAACTCTCTCTTCCTAAACTCTCTGCTATTAACATTTTCGATTCTTCTTCTTAATTTATAATTCAGCATGTTTATTTGTTGCCCGACCTTGGAGCCGGAGTTTCCTCTATTCAAATTTTAACCCGAGTTCATTGACAATGACCGTTAACTGCGCAACATACTTTCCATTAGACGTGCAGAATTGAACAAATTGACCCATGATTACGCGAAATTTCGTCACGGGATTTTTTCTACTTACATTAAGGTGTGCAACGGCTGCAATATGCGGAAAAGAGAATACCTACGCATCCCGTACTCTTTCTAGAATCAAGCGGAAATACTTGAAAATAGTGTGTCACGAGAAATACCACACATTAAAAATATTTCATAGACATAAAACATTTTACAATTAAAACGTTTTAGAGCCAAAACGAAATTCTTGACAGCTAATGTCCTGTCAAGGATTGTTGAAAGTTCCTGTATTGAAACATGTATTTATTCGAGAAAAATTGGAGACCTCTTAAGGAAGTAGCAACGAAGTTCAATTTAAAAATATAAACTTCAATGCAATAGACATAACAGAGTTAGTTTAAGCCTACTAAATGACTGTACCTAAACACATCACTAGGTAAGCTATGCACGTTGCTATCAACATTATTGTCACACGTGATTTGTTATGTGTTATTTATTTCTTTTACTATGTAATTGGTCCAATTAAAGTGCATTTATAGCTAATGTTTTACTACCGACTGTACATTATTTTAAAATGTTGTTTTAATATCTATAAATTTATCTTTATATTACACAGGTTTTAAGCCTCAGGATGATAGAGGTATTACTTTAACATTAAACTTGTTTTAATTTTGAAAGGGAAATTTGAAATTAAGTAGGATACATATATTAATTAACTATAATTTTATAAATATCTGGTGATATAAAGTTGTAACTCTTTGCTCAAAACTTGTGGTTTTATGTTTAGCCAGTAGCGATGTTCTCCATACACTTAAGGTTCTTGGATAAACCGATTTTCGTATTCATTTCTCATACTATTTCAAATGGCTGGTGTTTTTTCTCAGTATATATTTATGTTTATATAGTTTTCAAACGTAAATCAGAATGTTTCTTATAAAAGTTTGACCTTTAGCAGTAGCATATATTTATTAAAACTTACAATTGTTTGACTGACTGTACATCTTGATATATTTTAAATAGTCACTTATTTAACATTTTGACTTAGCAAAAAACCACCAGCTATTGTTATACCTCAGCAGTCATACTTCGAAATTGGTCAGTGCATTGTTCAATGATAAGAGATATTTACTATTTAAAGTTGCTAATTTATCAAGTAGTTGATGTGGCATTAGTTTGACCAACAAGCTATCTGGAAGGTCTGCAAATGCAAACAGGTTGTACAGAATGGGAGGGATATCATTGTAAACCCACAAGTACAAGCTGACTGGTGCTCCCCGTCGCTGCTTCCCCGCGCGATTTTTCAAGTTGTCGTACTGCAGGCCTTTGTAAATTTATTATTTCTACCAGTAAATAACATAGAATAACATTTCTAAAAAGTGTTCCTATAGCAATATCTCCATCTTTAAAGTTGGTCTTACACTGACAAGTTAAAATAACGAGTTAGCTTACAAACAAAATGTCAACGAACAAGTAAGGTAACGAAATTTATTTTTTAAATCAATTTCTACTTAGGTCAACGAAGAAAAATATAATTTTAGTTACTTTTTATTAAATAATAAATGATTGATACGCTAATAATAGTGTGCACTATGTATTTTGTTTTTATTCATCCACCCAAGATCAAACTTGTAGTGGGTGACACTTAATGTTTATACAGGTTTTTGCAAATATTACATCTTTATTTTTAACTTTTAAATGTTGATGTATTTAGATTGGATTCGAACTGTATGACTACGTCTTTGAAATCTAGCATTTGTACGCTGGACTTCAAACTTGTAGTCATACATTTCCAATCCAACGTTTTTAAATTTAATTAATGAATTATTATTAGAAACAACTGTATTAACATGAAGTATCACCTACTAAAGTCTCAACAAATTTTATTTGACCTTGATTGAATAATAAAGAAGGATTTTATTAATGATTGTAAATTTGAGCAAGATATATACAGGTAGAGTATACACAAATAGAAGGAATTGAAAAATCAAATAGATGTTAGACAAAGCCAACAACTAAGCTGCACAACGAAATTTCTCTCTTCTCATTGGATCTAACGTATTTATATTATTTATGTATCACAAATTTATCAACAATATAAATATTTTTTTTAATTATAAATAGAATATTATTCGCAAACAAATGTCAAAATTATCCAGTAAAAATACAAATAATAAATTAAAATACATTAAAAATACAACACAAAAGCTAAACATTCTAAATGTCCTCTAATAAAAATCGTTAAAGTTTACATTATGTGCAAACCTATAATGTAGTAGCATCATTCCATCTATATGAGCCTTAACATATAATATAAATAGGTTATGTCATTTCCATTAATGCATGAGGTACTAGTAGATGGTATATTATTGTAAAGACTTTATGATAGTTATGTAAATATGTATAAAGTAATATTATCAGAAGATAGTCCAATATGTATTACAACTTCCGATGCATTAAAATGTTTTAACAGTTTTAGGGTTCTGACAGATACACTTATCTATCT
This sequence comes from Prosapia bicincta, assembly GCA_036971475.1. Classification (NCBI taxonomy): domain Eukaryota; kingdom Metazoa; phylum Arthropoda; class Insecta; order Hemiptera; family Cercopidae; genus Prosapia; species Prosapia bicincta. The sequence continues at coordinate 1,844,707 of JBAIZL010000406.1, forward strand.
TAATGGTTGTAAATACATTATTATTATGATTTTAATATTTACTCCTGGGAGATTTAAGAAGATTCCTTTTATTTATTTATTTTATATTATTTTACAAACATGTTACTCATCTCTCTTTGGTGTAGTGTGTATTTTTTTAAATTTAAAATAATTCATTTATAAAGAAATAGAACTGACATTTTAGGAATTACTTAGTTTTCTCTGAGTAAATTTTATTACCAAAGCTTTATTTATTTAAAATTTATTTCCAGAACATTATTTTTTTGCAAACAGTTTTTTAAAGACTAGCTGCCATTACACCACCGCAAAAAGTAGTTTTCATCATTTATAATGTTCTAAAGGTTCCTGCACTTTCCTGTTGAGTTCATTCAAATTACCGTTATGACGTCATAACCTTCATGACTTAACCATCCATTGTATAGCTAAACAAGTGTCAAATTTATCATCATTAATCGTGTACGAAAAGATGTCAAGCCCGACCCTCATTACCTAAATCAGTTGAATTCGTCACGTCAGCTAAGGTGTTTTTTTTAACACGTCAGGTCAGGAATATCAGTGTTTTTGAAAAAGAACAAAATAATTGAATATGCAATGAGAAAAACTACCTTAGGTACGTATTAGGTATTTTATTTTTTTTTTAATTTCCTACATAGAGATATTTTTTATTAAAGTCGCGGTTAGCAATTAAATTTTGCTAATTGGAGTCGTGATTGCTTTCCGAACGGATCTCCAATTCACTCGGTCGCATTGTGTGTCTTCAAATCACTTTCTGGTTACTTGGTATTAGTGCGCCTAAATTTCAAGCACCTTTTACGGCTTGGATAGAAACACTTTTGTACCTTGAGTTTTGAACTTAAAAATAACGAAAACATAATTTTGAAAAATAAGCATGAGAAAAATGTGAAATTTTTAAACACTTTCATTATCTGTTTTATTTATTTATTTATATATTGGTATCTCTCTCTATTATTTCTTGTCAAAACCTTATTTTGACATAACTGCATAGTTTGCTACAAGTATAAAATTTCAGTAAAAGAAAATATACCATCAAATGAACTGGTTACTAAAATGCGTTGTTTTTCAATTTGAAATCGAGTTGAAATAGTTTTGCTGGTAATCCATGCTAAATTTCAAAATTATTTCAGAAAAAAATTATATAAATTATATTTAAGAGGATTAAATAATGTTTCAAAATCATCTTCAAATTAAAACTGTTTCATTTTATAGATTGTAGTGGATTAATTATATTTTTTAAAATTGATAATACTGATGTATTTTTATTAGGACCATATTTATTTTAATACTACAAACCTAATGTTTAATAGACTTTAAATAAGTCCTGCTAAACTAATACTGAATTTAGAAAAGAAATAAATTCTATTCATTAGATTATTCTAACCTTAAAATATAGGATTCTCTAATTTTGGAAATATGCCATGAACTTTTTTTTAATTTAGAGAAATGCATTTGCATCAAGATAGTTGCGATGTAACTGCTTTCAACACATCCTGTCTAAACAGCTGATTACAACTTAAACAAATGATTACTGTAATAATGTCGTTCTGGTATAGATGCACACGAGATGCCTATTTTATTCCCAAATGCAAGCAGATTGGTCACGGCATGACCGGAAGTGCACAAACACGCACTTCGGTATGCCACATTGTAACAAGCATATATTATATTTTCTTTGTATCTTCAAATTTCTAATAAGCCATATTACATCAAATTTTTTGTCGTTTATTTTGTTATTATTGTACTTGTAAGAATTCAGGGAATAGCTAAATTCTGTTTTGCAATCATCTGCATCAAGTCTTGTTTTTGTTTAAATATGCTATATATAGTTGATTGTTTTTAACATGCCATAGTATATGTAATCTGAAAATTCGTGAATATTCTCTTTTTTTAACAAGTTAACTAGTTTACCCTTTTAACCCTAATTGCCAAGAAGTAAAGACCACGCCTCTTAGATCGTTGTCTTTAAAAGAATATCCTAATGACTATGTTTGTCACTTAAAAGATAAAAAAAGTAAGGCCGATAACATTTTGCTAAAATAAATGTCTGTATTTTAACGTGTGCATTGTTATATCTATGGTGTTATTTCTAAGAATTGTCATAAATAGTGAAGTAAGCAGGGAATATTCCCAGTGGAAATGGAAATATTTTCAGGGAACTTCTCGAAGGCTTTATAAGTTCGCAAAACGAGGGAATTAATGGGAATTTGTAGAATAAATTAATTTAAATGAGTTTATTTTTGTCTTTGAAATGGTTTATTTTGGAACCTTAGTTGGTTCTAAATGGTCAATAACAAAGCTAAATAATCAATAATAATTGTGATATACCTTGACGAAAATTTTTATTTTAATCGTGATAAAACGTTTGAGAACGGAATCGATTGATCAAGGAATAAGAATTCAGGTTAGGAATGATGAAGCAGAAGCACAAGTTTTGTGTTGGCACGGTTAGAGTTGATATAAATTTATAATGTTTCCATCTCACTAAGAGATCTCACTTAGTGACTCGGGCCAGTAAAGTTTCCACGGACAGTAAAAGCTTTCAGAATAAACTTTTACTACACGTTTTATTGTTATTAAACAATTAATAACCTTACTGAGTTTTTGTAATCAATTAGGCCTACTCTCGTAAAATTTACTGTACAACGTATGGGGCAACAAAATTACTATAGTATAATAATGTGTGATTAGTTTTTCCATGACGATCTTTATAAAAGGTAACTAAAACAACTGTAAACGTTATGTGTGTAAGTGGAACATTTCTACTAGTGGATCTAGTTCTTCGATTTGTCTCTAAGTGTAGCTAGAATTCAGATATAGAGATAGGTAAACCATTGCATTCTTAGGCCTTAGTCGGTTTTACAAGACAATCTAACATACTTGCAAAGACAGTGTCGGACCGAGCGGTCCTTCATATAATCTGGAGACTTTTAACACTATCGCGTTAAAATAAGGGGACGTTAAAATCTCTCACTCACGCATGCTCTCTCTCTTTCTGTGTGTGTGTGTGTCTTTTATTTTAGTTTTTTTTATAATGATAACTTTTGCATTTTGTCTATGTAATTGAAAACAACAAACATTCAGAAAGAAGAGATTAAAAGAAGAATGGTAGAATAAAATGCTGCTGTTATACATATACGCGTATTGAAAGAAAAGATATGCTACTCCAGGAACGTGTTGGCAGTGTAACCGACTGGAGCTAGACGGAAGAGAGATAAGTCATAATCATTCAAAAATTAAATAAAAGGCTCTGAAGACGAGGAGCCTTGAGGAAGAAAACTAAAGCAACAGCAAAGAAGGAGGAAAAGTGATTTAGTGGAGACAGTTGTCGTAACTGTAGGTAATTAACCTACCTGGAACATAAAATCCAGTTCCGACATTTCAATGGAATCCCATTTGGAATTGACGAGTTAAACTAAAACACAGTCCAATTATGAGTCAAATATAGGCTATAAATGTGTATATATTTACGCTATATTTCTTCATAAATTTTACACCGCACCGCCAGAAGTGTATATAATTTCTTTCAAATAAATCTTCTAATTCTATTCCGTTTGTAAAAAATGTCGGCAAACACTACGATTACGACGGCAATATTTTGCATTCCATATGTTCCAAGCTGGACAGTGTTACTTTACCGAATACGATTTATTCAATTTATTAAACACAATATTTATAATTGTCAACAGCTGATAAGTTGTCGAAGTGAAGATGTTAAAGAAATGCCGTTTTATGACATTTAAACGACAGATAATAGAGACTTTAACGTCAGGTTAATGAATTGAAAGACGTTTTATCGTTGTCATAAAACATCGGATACAAGACGTAAAACCAAAAACGTACATTAACTACTGACCTCAGAGATCAAGTAGTTCCAACTATAGGAATTTAAAGAATTAGTTGAAATTTTTACAAGCTTCTAAAGTTATTTTTTGTATTGGTACTAGAGAGTCATACAAAGGTGCATTTGTTATATTATGTCTCTGTAATGTTGGTAAGTAAAACTAAATTTGTTAACAGAACTGTTTATGACCAAACATCTAACGTAACGTACGCCTATAATTTGTAAATAATTTTGATGCATTAAATATATTTACTTTAAATCTATACAATAACTGTAATATCACCATATCATAGGCAAAAAAGTTCAAAATTGTATCCAAGGCAGTTGGTTTCAGTATATCTTCTATGCTCAACTTATGGAAGTTTAGCTTCTTAAACATCCAAACTATTGCCGGTCTAAGAATTCGATATTACGTTGAAAGACACTATTTGAATATTTTAGGTTCACTACGAAAGTAAATTTACCGTCAAACAACTTTAGTTGAGAGAAGATCAGTGTACATACATTACGATACTGTGAACAAATTATAAGTCAGTCATTAAATACAATAAATTTAATTAAATAAAAATTAAAATGTTCTATGAACTGATTAACTGATACTTAAGTATTTAATGAGATATTTATTAAACACTAACGGAAAAAACACATTCTGTAACATTGGACAACAAGGTTTGTTAAAATTTTGTAATGATAGATTTAAAAAACGCGAAATAATTACATGTATTACTACTTATATGGTAATTACATGCAAATTTAAAATTTTGTTCAATATAAACTATAAACTACGTGATTATATGTGAAGAATGTAAAATGCAGGAAAAGTAGTCGTCGGAAAAAACCTAGATTGTTATAACATATAGCAATTCTTGTTGGCTATTAAGAGTAATAATATTTTATTGTTTTAATTTAAATAGAGCTCTATTACTGACTTTCCAACCTTACAAAACAAACCTAATTATATCATTGGAGCTCTTTACGATCAAGTGAACATTTCTTTATAACATTCTGTATAAGTGGACACTTCTCTATGACATTATGTGCTGGTTAATGCTTCTATATAATATTCTGTATAAGTGGACACTTCTCTATGACTTTATGTGGTGGTGAATGCTTCTTTATAACATTCTGTATAAGTGGACACTTCTCTATGACATTATGTGCTGGTTAATGCTTCTTTATAATATTCTGTATAAGTGGACACTTCTCTATGACTTTATGTGGTGGTGAATGCTTCTTTATAACATTCTGTATAAGTGGACACTTATCTATGACATTATGTGCTGGTGAATGCTTCTTTATAATATTCTGTATAAGTGGACACTTCTCTATGACATTATGTGCTGGTGAATGCTTCTTTATAATATTCTGTATAAGTGGACACTTCTCTATGACTTTATGTGGTGGTGAATGCTTCTTTATAACATTCTGTATAAGTGGACACTTATCTATGACATTATGTGCTGGTGAATGCTTCTTTATAATATTCTGTATAAGTGGACACTTCTCTATGACTTTATGTGGTGGTGAATGCTTCTTTATAACATTCTGTATAAGTGGACACTTCTATATGACATTATGTGCTGGTGAATGCTTCTGTATAACATTCTGTATAAGTGGACACTTCTCTATGACATTATGTGCTGGTGAATGCTTCTTTATAACATTCTGTATAATGGACACTTCCCTATGACATTATGTGCTGGTTAATGCTTCTTTATAATATTCTGTATAATGGACACTTCTCTATGACATTATGTACTGGGGAGTGCTTCTTTATAACATTCTGTATAAGTGGACACTTCTCTATGACATTATGTGCTGGTTAATGCTTCTTTATAATATTCTGTATAATGGACACTTCTCTATGACATTATGTACTGGGAAATGCTTCTTTATAACATTCTGTATAAGTGGACACTTCTCTATGACATTATGTGCTGGTTAATGCTTCTTTATAATATTCTGTATAATGGACACTTCTCTATGACATTATGTACTGGGGAATGCTTCTTTATAACATTCTGTATAAGTGGACACTTCTCTATGACATTATGTGCTGGTTAATGCTTCTTTATAATATTCTGTATAATGGACACTTCTCTATGACATTATGTACTGGGAAATGCTTCTTTATAACATTCTGTATAAGTGGACACTTCTCTATGACATTATGTGCTGGTTAATGCTTCTTTATAACATTCTGTATAAGTGGACACTTCTCTATGACATTATGTACTGGGGAATGCTTTTTTATAACATTCTGTATAAGTGGACACTTATCTATGACATTATGTGCTGGTGAATGCTTCTTTATAATATTCTTTATAAGTGGACACTTCTCTATGACATTATGTGCTGGTTAATGCTTCTTTATAATATTCTTTATAAGTGGACACTTCTCCATGACATTATGTGCTGGTTAATGCTTCTTTATAATATTCTGTATAAGTGGACACTTCTCTATGACATTATGTGCTGGTTAATGCTTCTTCATAATATTCTGTATAAGTGGACACTTCTCTATGACTTTATGTGCTGGTTAATGCTTCTTTATAACATTCTGTATAAGTGGACACTTCTCTATGACATTATGTGCTGGTTAATGCTTCTTTATAATATTCTGTAGAAGTGGACACTTCTCTATGACATTATGTGCTGGTGAATGCTTCTTTATAATATTCTGTACAAGTGGACACTTCTCTATGACATTATGTGCTGGTGAATGCTTCTTTATAATATTCTGTATAAGTGGAAACTTCTCTATGACATTACGTGCTGGTGAATGCTTCTTTACAATATTCTGTATAAGTGGACACCTCTCTATTACTTTATGTACTGGGGAATGCTTCTTTATAACATTCTGTGTAAGTAGACACTTTTCCATGACATTATGTACATTGGATATCCAATTGGAAATCTGGAAGGAACCTTTGGTACAGCTAGTATTTGGGTTTTTAAATATATTTAAATTCTAGTAAGAATTAGTGTACATTGGTCCAATGTTTCTTTTATTGAATAAAAAAATGAGATACAAAATATATATATATTCGAGTATTTACTTATAACAAATAAATAACACCTCTTACACACATAAACTGAAGGAATTAAATATTTCTTATGTACATTTTGATTGAAAAGCAAAAATATTGAAAGGAAATTAAGAGAAGAATAACTCTCGTATTCATGTTATTCCTGTAACTATGCGTTTAAATAAAAAGTTATTTTAGTTAAGAGAATTAATTTATTTAAAATAATTAATTAAGCCGCAGTCGCTCTAAGTTGGTACTGAGACTATTTATGTTTATAAAACCAATTTCCAATATATATATATATATATATATATATATATATATATATATGTGTATATGTATATGTATATGTATATATATATATATATATATATATATATATAAATATATATATATATATATATATATATGTGTGTGTGTGTGTAATTCGTATTTTTATTGAAAATTCGAAAATATGTTTTCCTTTTTTTATACTTCTAATGTTAAAAAACAAACAGTTACATTATGTGTGTTGCCAAATTCAAAACGTGTTTGTTGTTTTAACCCAAGATATTTTATAGGGGAAAGGCCGTGGAAAAAATGCTAACATGGTTCAGTAGCATGAAGGTAAAGTTATTGTTTTCAAGTTTAATAATTATTTATTCTCTATAATAATTGTTATTCTAGTATTTTTTAAGTTTCATATTATATAAATATATATATATATATATATATATATATATATATATATGTAATTCGTATTTTTATTGAAAATTCGAAAATATGTTTTCCTTTTTTTATACTTCTAATGTTAAAAAACAAACAGTTTTATTATGTGTGTTGCCAAATTCAAAACGTGTTTCTTGTTTTAACCCAAGATATATTTATAGGGGAAAGGCCGTGGAAAAAATGCTAACATGGTTCAGTAGCATTAAGGTAAAGTTATTGTTTTCAAGTTTAATAATTATTTATTCTCTATAATAATTGTTATTCTAGTATTTTTTAAGTTTCATATTATATATATATGCTAGAATCTCATTCAGCATTGACGAGGTGAACCCAACAACCGAAACGTCGGAACTGCGAATTTATGGACTGCAGAATGAACGGACGAACTCCAGATAGTAACTATTCATCATATGTATATATATATATATATATATATATATATATATATATATATATATATATATAAAACACTGCATACTAAAGAAATGAAATAATAAAAATCGGGATTCATGTTTTTTCCTACAATAGCTGTATTAGGTAAACACTCAGTCTTAATATATGTCCAAGTGAATAATGACCAGTGACAGACACAAGCGACCGTTTCTATAAATGTCGAATGTACCGACACATAAGTGGGCCTTGAACTACACCTGACCTTAACCCTGGAAGAAGATAAATCATCGTTCGATAGAATTTATATTTTGAATTGTATTTTTCTAGCCTTGACAGTCAATGCAACCTTGTAGAACGTTATTATTTTCCTTTAATTCATTATATTTGGATATGTAATACCTATCGACGCATTAATGTTTTTTGTTTAGGAGGTAAAAAAAAACTCTCTTACGTACACTGTGTATATATATAGACCTACATCCATAAATTTTACCCTCTTAAATTCAAAAAGATATCCCCACTGAAATATACTTCTATTTTTAATATGTAACTTTACTATTGTTACCCAGCGCACGTTGCTACGCCCAATTTATAATTTTATAAGGGAAATGGAAAATTATTAGTATTAAAAGCAAATCAATCATCTAAATAATTATATTTCATTTACTGCAATGCTAGAGGATACATTTTTTTGTTATTTCATTAGGCATATAAACAAAAATATTTGTGGGTGTCCCAACACGTGAGCACGCAAAATATAATTGTCCGTGAGAAAAGCACGAATGTTCCAAATTTAATCCAGCCATGGCCAATGATACCCCTTGTGCCTTGGTTATGGTTATTGCAAATGCGAGACGCATAGGAAAATTTAGTCTTTCAAAATAGAAGGGCAAATTGGATGAAATCATCGGTATTCACGGAATTAAGACTATTTGAAGTTGCCACTTACGATTTCTGCTTCGATCAAGTCAGTTTGGTTCCGTTACACACCTTTGGTGGATTCAAATTTCGGATGACTATAATCGGCGATCATGCTTCTAATGTCAATAAGTGTGGTGGCAATAATTGTACATAGAGTTTAGAAATTTTAAACAATTAAAAATACTTAATAATGTATTTTTATTTCTACGTTATGTTCATAATTTTTTTAATGACCTAAGTAACGCTAGTACGGATATATAAGGCTGTAAGCCTCTGGGGCGGAGCCCTATCAATGGATCTGCACCAAACATCACACGATTCATCCTGAGAGTATGTTAAAAAAATCTCTCACAATTTTATTACGTCCTGTTCAGCGGTTCAGACGTTCATAAGATACATACATATATATATATATATATATATATATATATATATATATATATATATATATATATGTATATATATATATATATATATATATATATATATATATATATATATATATATCACTTTCACTTATGTACTTAAACAAGAATCTTACTTGGTATTTATGCGAGTTAACTTACAATGACTGGCCTTGTCATTATCACTTTGCATACTCTCTCTCTCTCTCTCTCTCTCTCTCTCTCTCTCTCTCTCTATATATATATATATATATATATATATATATATATACACATACAAATACATATATACATCGGTTTTTAAACAATTATAAGCCTCTGTGACGAAGCCCTGTATATTGATCTACACCAAACATCACAAGAACCATCCTGGGAGTATGTTAAACAAACTCTCCAAATTTCATAATTCTGATCAGTGGTGTAGGCGTCCGTTACATACATACGTACACACATACATACATCCGTTTTTGTATCTATCTATATGTATAAGAATGAATGTATGTATGTGTGTATGTATCTTATGGGAGCCTAAGCCGCTGAGCAAGAAATTTGGAGGGTTTGTTTAACATCTTTCCAGGATGGTTCGTGTGACGTTTGGTGGAGACCCATCCACAGGGTTCCGCCCCAAATGCTTAGGGTAGTTCAAAAACCAATGTAAATATTGATGTATCTTATGGATGCCTAAATCGCTAAATAGAGAATATAACTTGGAGGGATTGTTAAAAATATTCCCAAGATGGTTTAGCAGCAGAACAAAAGTTATGGAAATTCGCAAGGATTATTTAACATATTCCCAGGATGGTTCCTGTGAAGGTTGGTGTAGATATATCCATAGGGTTCCGCCACAGAGGTATAGGATGATTCAAAACCGATGCATGTATCTTATAGACGTCTAAACAGCTAAACTGACGTTATGGAATTAGGAGGAATTGTTTAAAAGAGTCCCAGGATGGTTCGCTTGATGTTTGATGTAGATCCATCCACATTGCACCGCTGTAGTACCTTAGGATGGTTCATGTCATTTTTCGTGTAGATCCTTTGACATTGCTCCGCTGTAGTATCTTAGGATGATTCGCTTGATGTTTGATGTAGATCCATCCACATTGCTCCGCTGTAGTATCTAAGAATGATTCGTGTCATGTTTGATGTAGATCCATCCACATTGCTCCGCTGTAGTATCTTAGGATGGTTCGTGTAATGTTTGGTGTAGATCCATCCACATTGCTCCTCTGTAGTATCTTAGGATGGTTCGTGTCATGTTTGGTGTAGATCCATCCACATTGCTCCGCTGTTGTATCTTAGGATGGTTAGTGTAATGTTTGATGTAGATCCATTCACATTGCTCCGCTGTAGTATCTTAGGATTGTTCGGGTCATGTTTGGTGTAGATCCATCCACATTGCTCCGCTATAGTATCTTAGGATGGTTCGTGTAATGTTTGGTGTAGGTCCATTCACATTGCTCCGCTATAGTATCTTAGGATGGTTAGTGTAATGTTTGGTGTAGGTCCATTCACATTGCTCCGCTGTAGTATCTTAGGATGGTTCATGTCATGTTTGGTGTAGATCCATCGACATTGCTCCGCTGTAGTATCTTAGGATGGTTAGTGTAATGTTTGGTGTAGGTCCATTCACATTGCTCCGCTGTAGTATCTTAGGATGGTTCATGTCATGTTTGGTGTAGATCCATCGACATTGCTCCGCTGTAGTATCTTAGGATGGTTCGTGTCATGTTTGGTGTAGATCCATCGACATTGCTCCGCTGTAGTATCTTAGGATGGTTCGTGTCATGTTTGGTGTAGATCCATCGACATTGCTCCGCTGTAATATCTTAGGATGGTTCGGGTCATGTTTGATGTAGATCCATCGACATTGCTCCGCTGTAGTATCTTAGGATGGTTCGTGTCATGTTTGGTGTAGATCCATCGACATTGCTCCGCTGTAGTATCTTAGGATGGTTCGTGTCATGTTTGGTGTAGATCCATCCACATTGCTCCGCTATAGTATCTTAGGATGGTTAGTGTAATGTTTGGTGTAGGTCCATTCACATTGCTCCGCTGTAGTATCTTAGGATGGTTCATGTCATGTTTGGTGTAGATCCATCGACATTGCTCCGCTGTAGTATCTTAGGATGGTTCATGTCATGTTTGATGTAGATCCATCCACATTGCTCCGCTGTAGTATCTTAGGATGGTTCGCTTGATGTTTGATGTAGATCCATCCACATTGCTCCGCTGTAGTATCTTAGGAGGGTTCGTGTCATGTTTGGTGTAGATCCATCCACATTGCTCCGCTGTAGTATCTTAGGATGGTTCATGTCATGTTTGGTGTAGATCCATCGACATTGCTCCGCTGTAGTATCTTAGGATGGTTCGCTTGATGTTTGATGTAGATCCATCCACATTGCTCCGCTGTAGTATCTTAGGAGGGTTCGTGTCATGTTTGGTGTAGATCCATCGACATTGCTCCGCTGTAGTATCTTAGGATGGTTCGCTTGATGTTTGGTGTAGATCCATCGACATTGCTCCGCTGTAGTATCTTAGGATGGTTCGCTTGATGTTTGATGTAGATCCATCCACATTGCTCCGCTGTAGTATCTTAGGATGGTTCGTGTCATGTTTGGTGTAGATCCATCCACATTGCTCCGCTGTAGTATCTTAGGAGGGTTCGTGTCATGTTTGGTGTAGATCCATCGACATTGCTCCGCTGTAGTATCTTAGGATGGTTCGCTTGATGTTTGGTGTAGATCCATCGACATTGCTCCGCTGTAGTATCTTAGGATGGTTCGCTTGATGTTTGATGTAGATCCATCCACATTGCTCCGCTGTAGTATCTTAGGAGGGTTCGTGTCATGTTTGGTGTAGATCCATCGACATTGCTCCGCTGTAGTATCTTAGGATGGTTCGCTTGATGTTTGGTGTAGATCCATCGACATTGCTCCGCTGTAGTATCTTAGGAGGGTTCGTGTCATGTTTGGTGTAGATCCATCCACATTGCTCCGCTGTAGTATCTTAGGAGGGTTCGTGTCATGTTTGGTGTAGATCCATCGACATTGCTCCGCTGTAGTATCTTAGGATGGTTCGCTTGATGTTTGGTGTAGATCCATCGACATTGCTCCGCTGTAGTATCTTAGGATGGTTCGCTTGATGTTTGATGTAGATCCATCCACATTGCTCCGCTGTAGTATCTTAGGAGGGTTCGTGTCATGTTTGGTGTAGATCCATCCACATTGCTCCGCTGTAGTATCTTAGAATGATTCGTATCATGTTTGATGTAGATCCATCCACATTGCTCCGCTGTAGTATCTTAGGATGGTTCGCTTGATGTTTGATGTAGATCCATCCACATTGCTCCGCTGTAGTATCTTAGGAGGGTTCGTGTCATGTTTGGTGTAGATCCATCCACATTGCTCCGCTGTAGTATCTTAGAATGATTCGTATCATGTTTGATGTAGATCCATCCACATTGCTCCGCTGTAGTATCTTAGGAGGGTTCGTGTCATGTTTGGTGTAGATCCATCCACATTGCTCCGCTGTAGTATCTTAGGATGGTTCGTGTCATGTTTGGTGTAGATCCATCCACATTGCTCCGCTGTAGTATCTTAGGATGGTTCGTGTCATGTTTGGTGTAGATCCATCCACATTGCTCCGCTCCAGTATCTTAGGATGGTTCGTGTCATGTTTGGTGTAGATCCATCCACATTGCTTCGCTGCAGTATCTTAAGATGGTTCGTGTCTTGTTTGGTGTAGATCCATCCACATGGCTCCGCCCCATAGGCATGGATGGTTCTATGTACAGCCTTCCGTAAGTGTAATGGTAAATAGTCTATCCATACTAGCGTCACTTAATTAGTTTAAAATTTATAAACATAATATAAAAATAAATTATTTATTGTTTTAATATTGATAATAAAAGTATGATCGCCTGTAATACTCTTGCAAAATGTGAATCCACCACCAAAGCTGTGCAACAGAACCAGACTGACAACAAGAAAACTGACACCCAACTTATCAAGGTAGAAATCATAAGTGGCAAGTTCAAAGAGATGGTCTTAGTTCCACGAATATCGTTGTTTTCATACTTTTTACCCTTCGGTATCAAGCGACTACAATTTCCTTTGCGTCTTGCATTGCAATAACTATGAAATGAGCACAATCATTGACCATTTCTGGTTTACATGATAACATGACGAAAAAATTGTCTACTCTTTAGCATTGCAGTAAATGAAATGTAATTATTTAGATATTTAATTTGCTTTTCTTATTGGAAAATTAAAAAATTATTTTCCATAAATAAATTATTATTTCGGGTGCAACAACAATCGCCGGGTAACACTGGCAGATAGATAGTTTTTCAAGAAAACCTTCATTCTTAGATAGAAAGCTCTCTCTCTCTCAATATATATATTAAAAACAACACAGGTTAAATTATTAAACAAGAAAACGTATTTTATATTTATATATATATATATATATATATATATATATATATGTGTGTGTGTGTGTGTGTTGAAAAAAAATACATATCACTGTATTTGTATGAAGTAATGTACTTCAAAAATTATTTTTGCACATAAATAATATTTTTAATAATGTACCATTTAACATATCTTGAAAATGTGACATCAATTCAAACGTGAAAAATTAAAGAGCCTGAAACAAACAAGAACAAACTACAACTAAATATTTTTTTGTTTACAGGAAGTTAAAAGTTGTACACCTAAAGCGCCCAAATGTAAAATAGCCCTATTTGGAAAAGTTTAACACTGGTAATCAACACAGTTTAAAACTAGTTTTATAAGTAATAAGCATTCAGCGAAATTACACTGTTCTGGGCATAATTACATTACTAAAATATTGCTTTGTTGTTTTGGCAACATTTACTAACAAACACGTTATTAAATACAGCTTAGTACATAGCCCTGACCATGGCCAAGGGCGGTTACCTAGGTTATTGGAGTTGGTAAAAGTTAAGTTTACCACGATCTGGAGTTTGGTATTACGAAAATGGAAAAATCACGGAACAGATTTAAGCCCTTTTTGTAGTTTGAACACAAAGAACTTTAGTGTTTTTTGAAGATACGCCATGTTAGTAGTTACAGACAATAGTTTGGCACAAAAAGTGGTGGGGGGAGTTGGCCTTGAAGCAGTAACCTAAGTCAGTTAGATTGGAGCTAACCTAACCCACCCCTAAGTGTGGGGTGGATCCCAGGTAAGTTTGGGAGCTGCCCCGGGGGTTGCTCCGGGGGTGGAATCGGGGTTGGGGGTAGTTTTTTGAAAAATTTTGGGAAAATGTGTGTTGCTTGTTAGGGTGGAGATAAAGTGTATTTTGAATAGAGGTGGGGGTGATTTCACCTAGGGGTAGTTCTCAATAATATATCAGATTGCCAAAAAATGATCGGTCCCTGGAGTCGGGGTCTAAGGTAAAGTCACCCCGGAGTCGTGCTCGAGGTAAAGCCACCCAGGAGCCAGACCTCAGGTAAAGCCAACCCGAAGCAATGCTTTAGGTAAAGTAACCCTGGAATCTGGCCTTAGGTAAAGCTACCTTGAAGTCAGGCCTTAGGTAAAGCCTCTTTGGAGCTAGACTTTATGTAAAGCTACCTTGGAGTCAGCCCTTAAGTAAAGCTACCCAAGAGTCGAGCTTTAGGTTCAGGTATGTTGCTATATCAATTACAGCCTCTCGACTAAGACAAATACCTCCATCAATTCTTGGGTAAAGCTAAATTGGGGTCGGGTCTTAGGTAAAGTCACCCAGGAGTCGAGCTTGAGGTAAAGCCACCCAGGAGCCAGGCATTAGCTAGAGCCACCCTGGAGAAAGGCTTGAGGTAAATTCACACTAGAGTCTGGCTTTAAGTAAAGGCACCGTGGAGTCAATCCTCTTTGGAGCCGGACTTTAGGTAAAGCTACCCAAGAGTCAGGCCATAGGTTAATCCACCTGGTAGTCAGACCTTAGGTAAACTCATGCCTGAGGCCAGGTCTCAGGTTAGCCTCTCTGGAATCAGACCTTAGGTAATGCAACCCCGGAGTCGGGCCATAGGTAATGCAGGGCAGGAGTGGTAAAACGCCAATCAATGCATGCCCAATCTCAATAGTGTACATCCTGTAATAAGCCGCCATGTCCGTTACCCTACATAGGCCTACATACTGTGTTAAGTCAATATGCAAGTAAACCTACATACGTCCTGTGTTCTAAAGGAGGTAAATAACCACCCCTGCAGGACTTTGGCAGCTATAAAGACGACATCGATGATGATGGTTAGGAAGACAATCTGAGAAATAGCCGAATCGCATGAACAAAGGAGGGATTTTTGGGAATAAAAATAGAGTTTATTAATAGAGTTTATTAATATTACATGCATACATACAGAGGGTATACATGCATAGCTAACGACAATGTATTCATCGTACATGCAGGTGTCCTGAAGGTATTCATACATAGCCTACAAGAATGTCCTTGGTGTACATTCATACATTCTGAGAGTATTTAAACACAAGCTATGAGAATGTAATAATCTTACATGCATACATACAGAGGGTATACATGCATAGCTAACGACAATGTATTCATCGTACATGCATGTGTCCTGAAGGTATTCATACATAGCCTACAAGAATGTCCTTGGTGTACATTCATACATTCTGAGAGTATTTAAACACAAGCTATGAGAATGTAATAATCTTACATGCATACATACAGAGGGTATACATGCATAGCTAACGACAATGTATTCATCGTACATGCATGTGTCCTGAAGGTATTCATACATAGCCTACAAGAATGTCCTTGGTGTACATTCATACATTCTGAGAGTATTTAAACACAAGCTATGAGAATGTAATAATCTTACATGCATACATACAGAGGGTATACATGCATAGCTAACGACAATGTATTCATCGTACATGCATGTGTCCTGAAGGTATTCATACATAGCCTACAAGAATGTCCTTGGTGTACATTCATACATTCTGAGAGTATTTAAACACAAGCTATGAGAATGTAATAATCTTACATGCATACATACAGAGGGTATACATGCATAGCTAACGACAATGTATTCATCGTACATGCATGTGTCCTGAAGGTATTCATACATAGCCTACAAGAATGTCCTTGGTGTACATTCATACATTCTGAGAGTATTTAAACACAAGCTATGAGAATGTAATAATCTTACATGCATACATACAGAGGGTATACATGCATAGCTAACGACAATGTATTCATCGTACATGCATGTGTCCTGAAGGTATTCATACATAGCCTACAAGAATGTCCTTGGTGTACATTCATACATACTGAGAGTATTTAAACACAACCTATGAGAATGTAATAATCTTACATGCATACATACAGAGGGTATACATGCATAGCTAACGACAATGTATTCATCGTACATGCATGTGTCCTGAAGGTATTCATACATAGCCTACAAGAATGTCCTTGGTGTACATTCATACATTCTGAGAGTATTTAAACACAAGCTATGAGAATGTAATAATCTTACATGCATACATACAGAGGGTATACATGCATAGCTAACGACAATGTATTCATCGTACATGCATGTGTCCTGAAGGTATTCATACATAGCCTAAAAGAATGTCCTTGGTGTACATTCATACATACTGAGAGTACTTAAACACAGCCTATGAGAATGTAATAATCTTACATGCATACATACAGAGGGTATACATGCATAGCTAACGACAATGTATTCATCGTACATGCATGTGTCCTGAAGGTATTCATACATAGCCTACAAGAATGTCCTTGGTGTACATTCATACATTCTGAGAGTATTTAAACACAAGCTATGAGAATGTAATAATCTTACATGCATACATACAGAGGGTATACATGCATAGCTAACGACAATGTATTCATCGTACATGCATGTGTCCTGAAGGTATTCATACATAGCCTACAAGAATGTCCTTGGTGTACATTCATACATTCTGAGAGTATTTAAACACAAGCTATGAGAATGTAATAATCTTACATGCATACATACAGAGGGTATACATGCATAGCTAACGACAATGTATTCATCGTACATGCATGTGTCCTGAAGGTATTCATACATAGCCTACAAGAATGTCCTTGGTGTACATTCATACATTCTGAGAGTATTTAAACACAAGCTATGAGAATGTAATAATCTTACATGCATACATACAGAGGGTATACATGCATAGCTAACGACAATGTATTCATCGTACATGCATGTGTCCTGAAGGTATTCATACATAGCCTACAAGAATGTCCTTGGTGTACATTCATACATTCTGAGAGTATTTAAACACAAGCTATGAGAATGTAATAATCTTACATGCATACATACAGAGGGTATACATGCATAGCTAACGACAATGTATTCATCGTACATGCATGTGTCCTGAAGGTATTCATACATAGCCTACAAGAATGTCCTTGGTGTACATTCATACATTCTGAGAGTATTTAAACACAAGCTATGAGAATGTAATAATCTTACATGCATACATACAGAGGGTATACATGCATAGCTAACGACAATGTATTCATCGTACATGCATGTGTCCTGAAGGTATTCATACATAGCCTACAAGAATGTCCTTGGTGTACATTCATACATTCTGAGAGTATTTAAACACAAGCTATGAGAATGTAATAATCTTACATGCATACATACAGAGGGTATACATGCATAGCTAACGACAATGTATTCATCGTACATGCATGTGTCCTGAAGGTATTCATACATAGCCTACAAGAATGTCCTTGGTGTACATTCATACATTCTGAGAGTATTTAAACACAAGCTATGAGAATGTAATAATCTTACATGCATACATACAGAGGGTATACATGCATAGCTAACGACAATGTATTCATCGTACATGCATGTGTCCTGAAGGTATTCATACATAGCCTACAAGAATGTCCTTGGTGTACATTCATACATTCTGAGAGTATTTAAACACAAGCTATGAGAATGTAATAATCTTACATGCATACATACAGAGGGTATACATGCATAGCTAACGACAATGTATTCATCGTACATGCATGTGTCCTGAAGGTATTCATACATAGCCTACAAGAATGTCCTTGGTGTACATTCATACATACTGAGAGTATTTAAACACAAGCTATGAGAATGTAATAATCTTACATGCATACATACAGAGGGTATACATGCATAGCTAACGACAATGTATTCATCGTACATGCATGTGTCCTGAAGGTATTCATACATAGCCTACAAGAATGTCCTTGGTGTACATTCATACATTCTGAGAGTATTTAAACACAAGCTATGAGAATGTAATAATCTTACATGCATACATACAGAGGGTATACATGCATAGCTAACGACAATGTATTCATCGTACATGCATGTGTCCTGAAGGTATTCATACATAGCCTACAAGAATGTCCTTGGTGTACATTCATACATTCTGAGAGTATTTAAACACAAGCTATGAGAATGTAATAATCTTACATGCATACATACAGAGGGTATACATGCATAGCTAACGACAATGTATTCATCGTACATGCATGTGTCCTGAAGGTATTCATACATAGCCTACAAGAATGTCCTTGGTGTACATTCATACATTCTGAGAGTATTTAAACACAAGCTATGAGAATGTAATAATCTTACATGCATACATACAGAGGGTATACATGCATAGCTAACGACAATGTATTCATCGTACATGCATGTGTCCTGAAGGTATTCATACATAGCCTACAAGAATGTCCTTGGTGTACATTCATACATTCTGAGAGTATTTAAACACAAGCTATGAGAATGTAATAATCTTACATGCATACATACAGAGGGTATACATGCATAGCTAACGACAATGTATTCATCGTACATGCATGTGTCCTGAAGGTATTCATATATAGCCTACAAGAATGTCCTTGGTGTACATTCATACATTCTGAGAGTATTTAAACACAAGCTATGAGAATGTAATAATCTTACATGCATACATACAGAGGGTATACATGCATAGCTAACGACAATGTATTCATCGTACATGCATGTGTCCTGAAGGTATTCATACATAGCCTACAAGAATGTCCTTGGTGTACATTCATACATTCTGAGAGTATTTAAACACAAGCTATGAGAATGTAATAATCTTACATGCATACATACAGAGGGTATACATGCATAGCTAACGACAATGTATTCATCGTACATGCATGTGTCCTGAAGGTATTCATACATAGCCTACAAGAATGTCCTTGGTGTACATTCATACATTCTGAGAGTATTTAAACACAAGCTATGAGAATGTAATAATCTTACATGCATACATACAGAGGGTATACATGCATAGCTAACGACAATGTATTCATCGTACATGCATGTGTCCTGAAGGTATTCATACATAGCCTACAAGAATGTCCTTGGTGTACATTCATACATTCTGAGAGTATTTAAACACAAGCTATGAGAATGTAATAATCTTACATGCATACATACAGAGGGTATACATGCATAGCTAACGACAATGTATTCATCGTACATGCATGTGTCCTGAAGGTATTCATACATAGCCTACAAGAATGTCCTTGGTGTACATTCATACATTCTGAGAGTATTTAAACACAAGCTATGAGAATGTAATAATCTTACATGCATACATACAGAGGGTATACATGCATAGCTAACGACAATGTATTCATCGTACATGCATGTGTCCTGAAGGTATTCATACATAGCCTACAAGAATGTCCTTGGTGTACATTCATACATTCTGAGAGTATTTAAACACAAGCTATGAGAATGTAATAATCTTACATGCATACATACAGAGGGTATACATGCATAGCTAACGACAATGTATTCATCGTACATGCATGTGTCCTGAAGGTATTCATACATAGCCTACAAGAATGTCCTTGGTGTACATTCATACATTCTGAGAGTATTTAAACACAAGCTATGAGAATGTAATAATCTTACATGCATACATACAGAGGGTATACATGCATAACTAACGACAATGTATTCATCGTACATGCATGTGTCCTGAAGGTATTCATACATAGCCTACAAGAATGTCCTTGGAGTACATTCATACATTCTGAGAGTATTTAAACACAAGCTATGAGAATGTAATAATCTTACATGCATACATACAGAGGGTATACATGCATAGCTAACGACAATGTATTCATCGTACATGCATGTGTCCTGAAGGTATTCATACATAGCCTACAAGAATGTCCTTGGTGTACATTCATACATACTGAGAGTATTTAAACACAAGCTATGAGAATGTAATAATCTTACATGCATACATACAGAGGGTATACATGCATAGCTAACGACAATGTATTCATCGTACATGCATGTGTCCTGAAGGTATTCATACATAGCCTACAAGAATGTCCTTGGTGTACATTCATACATTCTGAGAGTATTTAAACACAAGCTATGAGAATGTAATAATCTTACATGCATACATACAGAGGGTATACATGCATAGCTAACGACAATGTATTCATCGTACATGCATGTGTCCTGAAGGTATTCATACATAGCCTACAAGAATGTCCTTGGTGTACATTCATACATACTGAGAGTATTTAAACACAAGCTATGAGAATGTAATAATCTTACATGCATACATACAGAGGGTATACATGCATAGCTAACGACAATGTATTCATCGTACATGCATGTGTCCTGAAGGTATTCATACATAGCCTACAAGAATGTCCTTGGTGTACATTCATACATTCTGAGAGTATTTAAACACAAGCTATGAGAATGTAATAATCTTACATGCATACATACAGAGGGTATACATGCATAGCTAACGACAATGTATTCATCGTACATGCATGTGTCCTGAAGGTATTCATACATAGCCTACAAGAATGTCCTTGGTGTACATTCATACATTCTGAGAGTATTTAAACACAAGCTATGAGAATGTAATAATCTTACATGCATACATACAGAGGGTATACATGCATAGCTAACGACAATGTATTCATCGTACATGCATGTGTCCTGAAGGTATTCATACATAGCCTACAAGAATGTCCTTGGTGTACATTCATACATTCTGAGAGTATTTAAACACAAGCTATGAGAATGTAATAATCTTACATGCATACATACAGAGGGTATACATGCATAGCTAACGACAATGTATTCATCGTACATGCATGTGTCCTGAAGGTATTCATACATAGCCTACAAGAATGTCCTTGGTGTACATTCATACATTCTGAGAGTATTTAAACACAAGCTATGAGAATGTAATAATCTTACATGCATACATACAGAGGGTATACATGCATAGCTAACGACAATGTATTCATCGTACATGCATGTGTCCTGAAGGTATTCATACATAGCCTACAAGAATGTCCTTGGTGTACATTCATACATTCTGAGAGTATTTAAACACAAGCTATGAGAATGTAATAATCTTACATGCATACATACAGAGGGTATACATGCATAGCTAACGACAATGTATTCATCGTACATGCATGTGTCCTGAAGGTATTCATACATAGCCTACAAGAATGTCCTTGGTGTACATTCATACATTCTGAGAGTATTTAAACACAAGCTATGAGAATGTAATAATCTTACATGCATACATACAGAGGGTATACATGCATAGCTAACGACAATGTATTCATCGTACATGCATGTGTCCTGAAGGTATTCATACATAGCCTACAAGAATGTCCTTGGTGTACATTCATACATTCTGAGAGTATTTAAACACAAGCTATGAGAATGTAATAATCTTACATGCATACATACAGAGGGTATACATGCATAGCTAACGACAATGTATTCATCGTACATGCATGTGTCCTGAAGGTATTCATACATAGCCTACGAGGATATTGTCATCTTAAAGGACAAAAGAGGGTTCATTAAAATAGACACAGAGGGTAAATTTAGCCAAGGATAATGTAGTCGTAGTAAATTGGTATATATTGGGGTATTCATATATAGGCTAAGATGATGCAGTAGCCTTTCATGCAAGTATAGTAAGGGAATTCATCCATAATCTACGACAATGTAGTCATCGTACATGCATAAATATATTTAACGATCCAAACTATTACGAACCTTGGGACATTGAAAGAGAAAATATAATATTATGCACAATGAGTAATAGAAAAATGTTTTTACAATGTATTTTGTTTTAGTAGAGCTCTAAAGTGATAGGTTATATTGTTTACAATAAATAAAAGTAATCCAGTCTTGAAATGCTAAAAGAAGGTTTTATTGAAAACATTCGTGGCAAGTTTGTTTCGATCGTGTAGCAATCAGTTTTGTTTTATATATAGTCTATATATATATATATATATATATATATATATATATATATGAAGTTGATAAATTACTATTGTAAATACTTTTATCCACCACTAAGTGCAATAATTTTACCTTGTTGTGATGAGGCACCTTTCGGTCACTTGACCATTATCGAATCACTGATTATTTTTCTCAAAATGGTCAAGTGACCGAAAGGTGCCTCATCACAACAAGGTAAAATTATTGCACTTAGTGGTGGATAAAAGTATTTACAATAGTAATTTGTCAACTTCATAAAGTCAGTGCGACGGAAAAATAATGGACAACGTAAAATATCAATATATATATATATATATATATATATATATATATATATATATATATATATATATATATATCGCAATATGTTTTCTTGTGTATTAATAAAGAACAAAAGTCAAAATACAAATACAAGAATTATATTTGAATTTACAATTCAAAGCTTTTCGTTGGCTAACAGTACCAACATCATCAGGAATATTAAACAATTCTTTAAACAATTGTTTAATATTCCTGATGATGTTGGTACTGTTAGCCAACGAAAAGCTTTGAATTGTAAATTCAAATATAATTCTTGTATTTGTATTTTGACTTTTGTTCTTTATATATATATATATATATATATATATATATATATATATATATATATATATATATATATATATATATATAAACAAAAAGTTTATTCCAGTTTAGTTTTTAATTTTTGATTTACGTTTTAGCTAGAAAACTATTTGTAAAAAATGAATGTTTGCTTCGAAAGTTAAGCTCGTATTTAGTTACAGCAGATTTTAGACCAACGATTAAATCAAACATAAATTTACCGATGTTAATTTTATCGATTTTTAAAGGTGGACGCCTTAAATTTGAAGGAAACCTGTATGAAATAAATACTAAGACAGGGGTAAATAAAGGTCTTCAGTTGCATGTTACTTGTTATCTGTTACTTGAATTACTGATGAATTTCCCACGTTATGAAGCCATCCGGAATCTATAACATTCGCGAACGATCCGTCTTCCTGAATAGTGTTTGTCTCAACGTTTCGGAATTAGGCCTACTCCACTTGTTTAGTCTCGTATGAGTGCGTGCGTGCGCTCCGGGTGTTTGTAAGATATTCATGTTCTAACTCACCGCTTTGCTGGCACAATAACAAATGTAATTTGTTTCCAGCCAGCATTTTAATTTGTCGAAATCTTTGCATACGCATTTGCTACAGTTCTGGAGTACGTTTCAGTGTTTCCGAGTAGGTTGGCAAAAACGTGATTGAATTAAGTTGTTTATATTATATCCAGAACCATTGATTCAGAATATGATATTGGTTCTTCACTCTTAACATATGAATGGCGAGATACAGGAAGGGACGTGACCAGCCGATGCGGTCCAATGTGGCCTACTTGTCAATTAACACTGCTGAGAGAGTCGCTGAGATTTCCTTCCTGCGCATCTCAAAGTCTATTGTTAAATTAAATGTGTGTTTAAAGCTTTTCCTCAAACGACTTTAAGCACTCTAATACTTTCGTCTAAATGGTAAGTACGGTCTTAATGCAGAGAATGTCTCACTATAAAGCAATCACGGGATTTCGCTGTCATATAAATTATAAATAAATTTAATCTAGCCGGGAAAAATTATTAAAAGGAAGAGTTTTTTCATCGATATGTGGATGAAGGTGATAATGTCAGTTTCATTTTTTCATAATCGAAAGTACTTTTCGTAAGTAAGAACTGAGAACAAAAAAAACTTGCATTTCCCTATCTCAAATTTAGATCAAAGAAAACACTGGGATTTAACTGTTCATTTATATTATCTATTTTAATTTCATGTTTCCCCGCCAGAAATACTGTTTCTTTCCAAGACATTTATTTGCACGATTCTTTTTCATTAGAAGAACTCTTTTTCATTAAACTTAGTTGTCGTTCATATATCATAGTAAATGTGATTTTTATGGTGCTTTACCGAATTTCCTTCTTCACGTGTTATTGATTCACGCAGCTAGAAGTCACGTTCGGTAGTAGTAATGAAATATACTATTAAATTTGTTCTCAACTTAATAGATAACCGCATAAAATAGTTTGTTCGTTGCTTCATTTGTTTATCGTACAACGTTTACTAAAACGAATGCATTCAACTATATCTCGCACTATTTTGATTTTAAAAAATCGGATTGTAATATAAATATCGAGAATAATTAAAAACAAACTAATACAGTCTAATTTGTCTTAAATTGGTTTTAAATGAATATCGTAGGTCTGGTTTTACTAAAAACTAGTTTTAGGTCAAACTAATTTACGATTTAAGGTCTGATTAATGATTTTCTTACTACAACATCGTTTTTCTAAAGTTATTACGGCATTTTAAGTTTCTACTAGGTTGTATATTGAGTGTCACAGCTATCTCCATTCCTACTACTCTCACATTTATTTATATTCACTCGTTTCGGAGAAACACCATCAATCTGAACTCTCTATGAACTCCTTAGATGTAACAATGACAGGGATGACAGATAACTGTGCTACCCGAAATATTAATATTTTTTAGTAACCTAAGACAGTTATTTAATCAAGAAACACTATGACAGCATGGCATTTTGCATGAATTCTTTGTACCAATTATACCCTGATTCTTCTACAAAATATCCATTGTTAGTTAGCTATTGGCTTTTTACAATTTCTCCCGTAGTTGCACCGTCGCCTATCGGAGAGAGATGTTTTCTCTCGCAATACTTCATGCCTTTTCCTTATGTTTAGATTTGTATTCAGTCTAGGGAAGAAAGTTTTATTAAAATGTCTGGTATAATTTAAGAGTCGATCTCAGGTCTTATCGTCGTGAGTTTTTACTTTATTAATATTAAAGGACGAATAAATTACTTCTAATTTTAAAAAAATTCATAAATTACTTGTATAAAATAATTTGTAGGGAACAAACCAGAAAAATTATTGTAATTTAAAATTAAACCTCAAACAAAATAATCAAATATTAATTTAATAAATCCGTTTTACACAGTTATATACCTTTGTGTGCATATTGATGGGAATGCGATCATCTTCAGAGGTTATATTGAAATAGCCTGAACATAAGTTTTTATATATGAATGTTATTAGATATAACTTAGTAAACCTGTTTCATTTAGTTGTTAATTGACTGAATATCCTTGTCATTGTTATTTGTGTTTCACTTTTAATCATGTTAGTTTCATACAGTGAATCGTAGAGTTTAACTTATATCATAAAAAGATGAGACATTTTTGATGGTCATTTATAAATTGTATTCTTTAAAAAATTAAAATTTTTTTTTTAATGGCACATCATTTTAAAATGAAACGATAGTGTTACATACGTTTTATAGTTTTATTCTGTATGTGTGTCTGTGTGTGTGTGTATTTGTGGGTTGAAGTAAAAATATATATCACTGCATTTTTATGAAATTAAATGTGTGTGTAAAGAATGAATATGTATAATATAATATGCATGTGAAAATACAAGTACACGAATTATTGAATGTACGATTCAAAGCTTGGCAGATAGTACCAACATCATCAGAAATATTAAAGAATGTAATACAAACATAAGTTAGATAGATTCAACAAACAGCGTTGTCAAATCTATCACAACATTGTCTAAATTATTAATAAATTGACAAATTTGACAAAGTCGTAGTATATTTGCCAACACTGTTTCTTTAATTTATCTAACACATGTATGTAGGCCTATATATGATACACTTTATCATTCCTGTGTGTGTAGGTACTATTTCCTCAAGAAAACCTTTGTTTTGTATATACAATACATTATTCTTGTATTTCTATTTTTTCGTACTTTTTCGCTATTACACAAGAATACTTATTAAAAGAATATTTTATTATATATATATATATATATATATATATATATATATATAATTTATTTACTATATCAATTAATTATAATAATGTATAATAAAATAATATGTAATAATAATAATCCACATTTAATACACACACACACACACACACTCACACATATTTATATATATAAATTAAAAAAAATTCTTGTAGTTGGAATATTTTTATAAATTTATTTTAGGTTTATAATAAGTAAAACTTGTATTAAATCTATTATGTTTACAGAGCAATAGTACTATCCATTTTTTTTCTAT
This sequence comes from Prosapia bicincta, assembly GCA_036971475.1. Classification (NCBI taxonomy): domain Eukaryota; kingdom Metazoa; phylum Arthropoda; class Insecta; order Hemiptera; family Cercopidae; genus Prosapia; species Prosapia bicincta. Next base: position 1,871,494 of record JBAIZL010000406.1, read on the forward strand.
ATATGCAAGTATTGTCTTTATATAAGTAGTTGAAGGTTGCTTTAAAAGATATTTCAGTTTTATTTAATTTTTTAAACACCTATTAAAAATGTTTATAATATTTCTTAAGGAACAATCAAGCCGTAAATGCAGAAAAAAATTAATATTGCATTATCAATAGTTTTATTTCAAACAAATCATAATAATAAATTTATTTTAAAAAAATAAATAAACGTGAACAAAAAGAAAATAAAACTTTTCTTACCCTGATTTGCAAATCCAGGAAGTCAGTGGAAAAGTTCGAAAATGTAAATAGCACTTCACAACACAAGAATACAAACAAACAAATCGTATAAAACACAAGCGGGAGCAAATTACCTATATATAACTTGTATATACAAAAAACTAACTCAAGTTGTGTACTATGTGCGGCAATATAGTGGCTACGTAAGGCGGGATCAGCTGGTTTTATGACTCTTTGAAATCTCCTTCAATGCCATCTGAAAAAGAAGACGAGTGAAGAGTAGGGGAAAGGCTGACGGCGTCACAGATTTGCTTAAACACATAAATACAGTCACTCGCAAAAGTATAAATCTGATTTTTAAATTATATTTGTGATTTTTTTTTTAGTTATTTGTCGCCAAGGCTGAAGCTTCAAGGTGGTTCACCTGGTGTAGGAGGTTTCGAAGACCTTCGAATACAATGGTCCTCGATGGGTACATTTTAATCATGGTTCATAATTTGATTTATCAATATGTTTTTCAACGATGTATTCTTTACATTTAACTATTGCAAAATTACTGAATCTGAATGATTCAAACATACTAATTAGAAAAGCAAGTACCAAATTCTAGAAAAGAAACTACATATTTCAAAAAGGGGCCATTATACAAATCTTTCAAATTTAGGATGGTTATATTTGATAAGTTAATTGCGCGTAAATTATTATAAAACTATATAGGACAGTTTTTGTCTTTAGGTTACTGTATCATTCTAAAACTTACGAGAAAACATTGGTCCTAATGTAAATAGATGATGAGCCATGACCCTTCCACCATTATAAATAAAAAATAAAAGTCAAATTGTTTTATAAGCAATGACTTTGTCTTCAGATGCGCTGCTCAATTGTTCTAATTCTCCCTCTTTTGTTTTGTTTTATGTTTGTTTTGTAATTTTACATTGTCCTGCTATTGCGATTTTAACTATGTTTAATTTACTAATTCACAAATTAAAATGTAGCTTTCAAATCAATATTGTAGTGATAATTAGGAAAATGTTTAGAATTTAATACTTGTTGTGTCTGTACGACTTAAGTTAACATTTTCTTAAATAATAATGTTACAACAAATAATACGTTTCACTTTTACATGTAGGCCTACTAAATTCGTATTTTAGTATTCCGAATGGATATACTAACACTCGATTCAAGTATTTTACTATGTTTTGTGTAAGACTTTGACATTTGTTGGTGGTAAATTGTATTATACTATTTAAAATCGCTTATAGTTGTTAGTTTATTGTATTTGTATCAACTTTAGTTATTACCGCTATGTAAAGGCCTGAATTTGTTAAACTACCGGAAAGTCGCAGTTACTCGCAAACCAGTCGTTTTATTTCTAAAAAATGTTATAATTTCTATTATCAAGAATCTAGACTAAAGAGATACAAAAAATATGAATATCACGTCACTACCAAAAAAACAAAATCATAATAAACACTAACCTGAACTACATTTCTGTACATAATGTATTTAGTAACTAAGTGTATGTATTGATTATAAACTCAGCTTATAAAATACAATAAAAGTATTTATTTGTTTTCAAGTTATTCTGTTATGTTTGTGGTGTGTTGTTTGTATATTTGTATATGCTTTTAGTTAGTTCTCATTATGCTCGAGTTATCTATATAAAAATGTACTTCATACTTGATTTTCTTATTGTTGCTTGATTTTATTTTGAGTTTTTAGAAGTGTGTTTGTACTTCTCATTTCTGTGGCTTGGCTTGAAGTACTCGATAAGTTTGTTGAATAATATAGCTTTAAATGTCAAATTATACAAAAGGTTTATGAGGGAAGTTCTAACCCAAAATTTTACTTTTCAAATTGGCTTAATATGTATTGCGTAAGTTTTAATTGACGAAACTATTGTTTATTTAGTCAATGAATACATTCATTGGCCATTTAATAGAACTAGAACATTAGAAAATATCCTTATTGCAGAAAATTAATTATTGCAGTTTTTAGACTGTAGTCTTGAGGTTATTTTTTAATATTCCCTTATGGATACACTTGGCAAATACCCAATCCTTACTGATGTGTTTAGATCAGTGTATGAGAGACAAGGCTGCTGCTAGGAGTGCCATGTTATTGTGAATCTGTGATGTTTTTGTACTCCTAGACATTCGAGCCGGCCAACTTTCTTTAATCATACACAGAGATGCTTGGCGGGCGGATGTACGTTGAACTTAAGCAAAACATAAATAAAAATATAAACCAAAGTGCTTTTAATAATGTGAAACAACTGATTCTGTGATTGGTAATTGTTGACCAAAGTAGACAATGTATTTGTTTTAAGCAAAGCATCTCTTACAAAACAACAATCTAATACTACAGCGTCTAATTCACAAATATGCAATTATTTGTATTGTTTTGTTATCGCTAATAGTACGCGCTGCACAAAGTGTCATCAAAACACATTCACAAAGCATTTTAAATAAAAGTAAGCGGTGTCACAGTTCGTTTACAATTATATAATAAACCCCAATCACTAAACATTCAGTTTCCTTTTTGTCATATTAATAATATCGGTTTATTAATCAAAATACCAGAGTTTTATACTAAACTTGGTACTATTACGACTGTCTGAACGTTCTAAAATTATTTCATGTAGGCTCTAAGTTTATTTTAAAAAAAAACCTGTGAAATAAGTTTTATATTCTATGACAATATTATTATCATTGTATTCGATGACGATAATCGAAATATACTTAAGGCTTTATTAAATAAAACTCTTTAAATGAGACATAATGTGATTATTGGGTCTTTGGATATTATTTTGTGGTCTCGGGTTTATTTATTGTTGTTTAATTAATTTATTTTTTATTTGTTTTGTAGTTATAAGGCGATTATCCAGTATCACTTGTGTCGCAATGTAAAATATAGAAAGTAACATACCATATGAGTATTAAAAACACCTGTTATTCGGAATCATATGTTATTACATACCTAAATGAAATGTACTATTTTTATGAAGGTATAGGATATTTAAAATTCTTCATATAATCATCTTTGTTGCCGTTACGAATATTAGTATATATTTGAGTGCCTTCTGTCTTTCCTAAGATTAAATGTTTAATGTAAGGAAAGGCAAAAGAAAGCAATCAAATGTATGTATAAGAAAATTAATTTAAAAACGTCTTATCCATTTTTCGAAAAAACCTGTAATTAAAAAGAAAACTCCTGTTTGTACTTGCCACAATATTTGGTTTTATCTGAAATCTTTCTCTCTTTCATTCTAGAAGCAATCTTTCTCATTTTCTCAGAAATCTCTAGGGCAATTCTTATGGAAATCCGACATCCCACGTTACGTAATATTGTCATAAGAAGGAAGTTAAAATGATTAAATAAAACTACAATAAATACAGTAATTGAATGTAGTATAAGTGACAACTGGTGAAGAATGTGTTTAAGCTACTTCAAGTAAGCCTTGAAGTTATTCCAACAAATACCAATGTAACAACCATCGTAAATGCAATAACCTTTACTAAATCAACAGTGGTTGAGAATAAATAAACACAATAGTTGTTGAAAAAATAAAACCTGAGTGAAGAATTAACAACATATGAATAGGAAACTATCTGTAGCTTACAAAGGCATCTGTGACGTAGTAGCAGTAACTTGTACGCCACAACACGACAAGCATAATTATTATAGGCAGCGAAGTGGATGTAGAAAATCTGAGTGAACAAATCAAGGCATGTTTTCTGTAGAACAGCCATTGTAGAGATCACAATGATACATTAATTCCGATGACCTTCCGATTGTTGATGATAGCGTTTATCACCAAATTATGTATTAGGGTAAAAATCATTTACTTCCGTTATAAAAAGAACAAAGGTGTTTGATTTGATGCTAGTAACAAACCATCAAATAAAGCCAAAACTAAAAAAAGAAGGTAAAATCTTTCCAAGACTTTCACGAAAGAGATAAGCCAAAAAAAGGCGTGTCAGAAAACAGGGGAGTAAAATACAAGCGAATGGAGGTATTTTGAAAAATAATTAAAGAGAATATGAGCAGACGTAGGCAGATATGCTAGTTAACGAAGTCGATATGAGCAGACGTAGGCAGATATGCTAGTTAACGAAGTCAGATGTAATTCGTAAATGTTGAGCTTGTAAGTAATATTAATTGAACTGTAAATAAATCAAGATTTTAGAACTACTATTAAAAATTCACTAATCTTAAGCTTATTAAGGAGGGAAATGAGCAAAAGTCTACTTTAATAATATTATTAAGAAGTTAAGAAAATATAATGAAAACTATTCAGTAGGGCCAATTTTAAAAACAATGCAGTGTACAAATTCTAATATTTAATTTTGAACCATTTCCTCCAGACAAAAATAGATTACTTCTAATTAACACCAGTATAGCTTCTGCTATTTATATTTTCTAAGAATAATCACCAAAAACAATCTAAAAATATTGACTTTAATTTGTTTTAGTGTAATCTAAAAAAGAAACTAATTCACTTATATGAATAGTAACAGATGATTACAGAGGCAGCGAAATTTATTAAAATAGGTTCGCCAGCGGAAGGGACTAACTGTTTGTTCAGTTTAACGACAATCACTTAACCAAACTGTCGACCAACACGGAAACATTCATCCAAGGACACGCGCTATGAATACATGCCATCAAATTACCAATAGACTACATTCCTGAATTGATTTTTCATTAAACAACATTAATTCTTGTTAACTCTACATTTACGTAGATTATGTGGTAATAAATATAGAAGTAATTATTGATAATATTACAGAACTAGTGCAATTTGAGATACAAATCAGTTTCAATTTGCTTAAACTCTTCCCGCTAGTGCTGTAACAGCCAAAGCTAAGGGAAATTTAAAATCTCACTAGCTCATGTATAAATCCTATTCTAGACTCATAACGTGTTCAGATATTTGACAAGAAACCCGTTTGAAAATGTATACTTCGGTAAGACTAGAACGTATTCTGGCGGTCTCGGCCTTGGCTGGTAGTTTTCATGGTTTACAGTGTTGTCAAGATTTGTATTGCTTTTATCACCGGACTGTTTACATTTTTACCCTTCAACTTTGTTTGAAGAGTAAGGAAATTCCTGTGAGGAATGTGAACAACTGCACAAAATTGATGTGATAATGCACAGCTATCAAAATACATTTTACAATTTTTATAAAAAAGAGTTTTTACATAAAACTAAAACACTTTTATATCCTTAATTTACTTCCCAAAATAATATTATATTATAATTAAATTATGAATGGAATCATCCTTAGTTTGACAGTAAAAATTAAACCAAAATTTATTAGTTTTTGGAAAAATATAAGTTTTTGCAATGTTATATTTCCGTGTTTCCCATTAAAATTTCTTTTAAATCTGATTGGACGATTGTCTTGTCTTTATAATTATGTGCGAATTTATATTTTATGTGATACTCTAAACTTCAGTACAAATTTTGAGATATTTATTGTGCTTTTACATATAAAAATAATGAATTGTAGTTTTATGTGTGTATATAATTTATTAGTATTTGCAGATAATTAGTAGAAAAGTTTTAACGAACTGAAATTCTAATATTTACATAAAAGCTTCTTAAAATTATCTTTATTTGCTTGCAGTCAATTATTAAATTAAGGTAAAATCCTACATACATATATACACAAGGGAGGGATTGTTCTTAAAGTTAACATAAAATCATCAAAATACAGTGAAACCTAATTGGTTAAGTGGAAGAAATGTTTGTGTCGCATGTTATTCTCGTGGCATTTAGTGAAATTTAACTTGTTTAATATAAACAATGGAATTTGTATTTAATCTGTAAAATTAATATAAATTTTCTGCCGTTTTCACCTAAATATTTCTTGGTAATTAAATCCTGATAACTGCTCCACTTTCTATGGATGTAGACCAGGAGGGTGGTCGTTATGAGGTTCCAGGGCCTTCATTTAAGAGCCACTCCCGGATTCAAAATGCATGAGAAAGGAAGCCACTATACAGAGATATGAATATGAGGCACTCATCTTAACCAATAGATCTCTACTAAGTATCTGGAGAGATGGTTTGGTAATTTAAAGACAATTATGAGTATTTAATATCTAGTGGTTCATCTGGGTAGGAGGTTCCTCTGATGTAGACACCTGGAAGAAAATACAATGTAGAGAAGCTAGCTAATGCATATTATGGTAAGAAGATAAGTAAGAAATATATCCGCAAGTTTAGTTATTGCATTTTAACATTTTTATAAGAATTTGGTGTAAAATAGTGTCAGAAGAAGTTAGAAATGTGTGTGTAAATAATGAGCATTCACATATTAATGTTTTATTGTAAAACCCTCCGAAATAAATATTTTCTTAAAATTACATCTAGTGGACGTATTTTTAAATAAACTCCGTGAAGATTGACTATCATGCTCCTTCTAGTATTGTGCGTAACCATCACTTTTGTCATATCCAAAGTCAGGTAGAAAAAAAAGAATACGGCGATGATGACGGTGCAAAAGATAAGGCATTCTTAGAAGTGCATGCATATTGCATATAAGGAAATGAATCCTTTTTATTTGCTTTATATTAGATTTTCCAAGCTTTACAAATAGTTAAGCCTTATTCGGGAAATCCTTAGGCAACGGAAAATACTTAGTTTTCATTATTTACTCATTTCAATAAACTTAACTGTTTACTCTTGCATCTGCACTACAACTATTTTTTCATGTAAATGTACGTATTCTCTCCAGCCACCTTTAGACTTTATTTATTGTTTACAGCTGTTTTGCTCAAGAACTCAATTATTTTTATCTATAAATACAATGACGTTTAAAAATTGTAACTATTCTAATAAGATGAGTTAATTATGTTCGAAGAATATTACAATTTTTGCTGCATGAAGTAATTTGTGTTTCACACAAAGTTAATCGTATTCAATAACTATTACAATTTTTTTCGTATAGAATTAATTGTGTTCAGTAACTATTACAATGTTTCACACAATTTTATTCGTATTCAATAACTATTACAATTTTTTGGTATAGAATTAATTGTGTTCAGTAACAATTACAATGTTTCACACAATTTTATTCGTATTCAATAACTATAACAATTTTTTTCGTATAGAATTAATTGTGTTCAGTAACTATTACAATGTTTCACACAATTTTATTCGTATTCAATAACTATAACAATTTTTTTCGTATAGAATTAATTGTGTTCAGTAACTATTACAATGTTTCACACAATTTTATTCGTATTCAATAACTATTACAATTTTTTTCGTATAGAATTAATTGTGTTCAGTAACTATTACAATGTTTCACACAATTTTATTCATATTCAATAACTATAACAATTTTTTTCGTATAGAATTAATTGTGTTCAGTAACTATTACAATGTTTCACACAATTTTATTCGTATTCAATAACTATAACAATTTTTTTCGTATAGAATTAATTGTGTTCAGTAACTATTACAATGTTTCACACAATTTTATTCGTATTCAATAACTATTACAATTTTTTCGTATAGAATTAATTGTGTTCAGTAACTATTACAATGTTTCACACAATTTTATTCGTATTCAATAACTATTACAATTTTTTTCGTATAGAATTAATTGTGTTCAGTAACTATTACAATGCTTCACACAATTTTATTCGTATTCAATAACTATTACAATTTTTTCGTATAGAATTAATTGTGTTCAGTAACTATTACAATGTTTCACACAATTTTATTCGTATTCAATAACTATTACAATTTTTTTCGTATAGAATTAATTGTGTTCAGTAACTATTACAATGTTTCACACAATTTTATTCGTATTCAATAACTATTACAATTTTTTCGTATAGAATTAATTATGTTTAGTAACTAATACGATTTTTTCACATCAAATGAATCGTATTTAATAGCTATTACAATGTTTTCGTATTTGTTGTACGAAGTTAAATACATTTAAAGCGTATTGTAGATAAATTTAAGTTGTAAATTCAAGACTTAATTTCTTCCGAAAATCATAATGAACCTTTCTTGGATTATAATATGCAAAATAATATAATTTTATAAAGTAAAATAATTTATACCGGGCGCTGCAGAAAGTCGTTAGGAACACGGAAACAATTATAAAAACTCTCGCCCGCGAGTTAATTTAAATTTTTAAATAACAGATCCTCCTTCCTACCCTCTACGGCACACCTAAAACGTTATAATTTCAAAGCTGTGGCTTTATTATTTTTTTGATGTAGTAACTCGCAAAATGCCTCGAAATGTAATTAAACTTGCTGATGACTAACACAAAATTACAAATTTTGACAAAAATCCACTTTAACACATCAATTCAAAGCGCTTTGTGTGGTGTAAGTTATATCGAAATAAAAGATGTGTAAATGTTCAATGCAATATTCTCTGTTCTGTGTGTCAAATAGGGTCTCTGAGTGTTTGTTTTGTCCGTTTAGGTAATTTTGCGAGTTATTATCACCAAAAGAAAAGATGTGTGCGAGTTTTAAAATTCCATAAGGTTTGTGCGCCGGGTGCAGTGGTGCTAGCGTGGTGCAGTGGTGCTAGTGTGGTGCCGTGGTGCTAGCGCGGTGCCGTGGTGCTAGCCTGGTGCAGTGGTGCTAGCGTGGTGCCGTGGTGCTAGCGTGGTGCTGTGGTGCTAGCCGGGTGCAGTGGTACTAGCGTGGTGCAGTGGTGCTAGCCGGGTGCAGTGGTGCTAGCGTGGTGCCGTGGTGCTGTGGTGCTAGCGTGGTGCAGTGGTGCTAGCCGGGTGCAGTGGTGCTAGCGTGGTGCCGTGGTGCTGTGGTGCTAGCGTGGTGCAGTGGTGCTAGCCGGGTGCAGTGGTGCTAGCGTGGTGCAGTGGTGCTAGCCGGATGCAGTGGTGCTAGCGTGGTGCAGTGGTGCTAGCCGGGTGCAGTGGTGCTAGCCGGGTGCAGTGGTGCTAGCGTGGTGCCGTGGTGCTAGGGTGGTGCTGTGGTGCTAGCGTGGTGCAGTGGTGATAGCCGGGTGCAGTGGTGCTAGCCGGGTGCAGTGGTGCTAGCCGGGTGCAGTGGTGCTAGCGTGCTGCAGTGGTGCTAGCCGGGTGCAGTGGTGCTAGCCGGGTGCAGTGGTGCTAGCCGGGTGCAGTAGTGCTAGCGTGGTGCAGTGGTGCTAGCCGGGTGCAGTGGTGCTAGCGTGGTGCAGAGGTGCTAGCCGGGTGCAGTGGTGCTAGCGTGGTGCCGTGGTGTTAGCGTGGTGCTGTGGTGCTAGCGTGGTGCCGTGGTGCTAGCGTGGTGCAGTGGTGCTAGCGTGGTGCAGTGGTGCTAGCGTGGTGCAGTGGTGCTAGCGTGGTGCAGTGGTGCTAGCGTGGTGCAGTGGTGCTAGCGTGGTGCTAGCGTGGTGCCGTGGTGCTAGCCGGGTGCAGTGGTGCTAATAGTGCTTTGTTAAAGTTGTTTTTTGGGGGGGGGGGATTTGTAATTTCTGGGACTCAACAGCAAATTTAATCACATTTGAGGCATTTTGCGAGTTTTACATCAAACAAATAATAAAGCCAGCACGTTAAATGGAGAGGGGATTTCTATTTTCCTGAATTTGTATTTTTGGAGTGTGAGCAAGAGTTTGATAATTTTTGTCGCATCCCTGATAACGTTTTGCGTCGCTCGGTATAATGTTTTTTCCTAATATCGAACACATGAGAGCGAAATATAAATAAATTTATACTTTGTAATGTCGTGTCAAAGTCAAATCGTTGAAAAACTAACAATTTTATCAAGTAGAACTATTTATCCGTCTAAAGTTTGGACGGCAATTAAACAGGTTTTATGGTCTTGAATGATCGATTATAAAGTCCTTAAAAAAGATACAAAAATCGGAAGCGAAAAAAGACGACCTGCTGCATCACGTACAAACCAGGGGCTACGTGCGGCCGCTCAGCAAATCCCTTGGGGTGGAGGAAGTACGATGGCCTACTCCTTATGTGGATCACCTGCGTTTACTCAGGAATTTCTGTACGGAACTGGTTTTCGCTTTGATTTGGGGTCATCAAAATGCTTTTGTTTTATAAAAATTACCTCTTAGCTGTAAATAAACAGCTCAGAAACCAATGCTGTTTAAATATATGTTTTAGGAAAATAATATATGCGCGCGCGTAGCATATATATATATATATATATATATATATATATATATATATATATATATATATATATATATATATGTGTGTGTGTGTGTGTGTGTGTGTGTGTGTGTGAGAGAGAGAGAAAAAGATTATATGTGAGATATAGATTTTATATGTATGAGTGAAAGTGTGTGTGTGTGTGTGTGTGTGTCTATATGTGTGAGTGCATGGGAGAGAGTTTGTCTGTATCTGTTTGTTTGGGTACGTTAGGGAGAGTGTGTGTGTGCCCGTTTGTAGGTGCGTGCGGATGCGTATGTGAGTGAGTCAATCACTCCTACGTAGGTAGGTTAGGAATTTATCTCAAAGTTTTTTGCTAAATTCCTACTATAATTTAATTGTTTTTTTTGTGTAAATCAATATTAAATAAATTTAATCATGTACTTTTATAAAAATATTTTTTGAAACTGTTTTTCTATTTTAACGTCGTTTTATCCTTCACGCTCAATTTTGCTCACGTAATCGAACGCTCGTGTATGAGTGAGCGTGCGTGTTGGACGAAATATTGAGCTATCCACAATTTTAAAATTTTCAAACCTAATATAATTGTCCTTGAACCACTTGAAGGCCTAAGTAAACCTATACCGTTACTACTATATTATTACTTAGTGCTTCCATGAATAACGTACGTAATAACTGGTTCACGTTATTCTGCCTTACAAATTCTACTCTACTCATGACTGCGGATAGACAAATATAATTGTCCTTGAACCACTTGAAGGCCTAAGTAAACCTATACCGTTACTACTATATTAGTACTTAGTGCTTCCATGAATAACGTACGTAATAACTGGTTCACGTTTTTCTACTTTACAAATTCTACTCTACTCATGACTGCGGATAGACTAATATAATTGTCCTTGAACCACTTGAAGGCCTAAGTAAACCTATACCGTTACTACTATATTAGTACTTAGTGCTTCCATGAATAACGTACGTAATAACTGGTTCACGTTATTCTGCTTTACAAATTCTACTCTACTCATGACTGCGGATAGACTAATATAATTGTCCTTGAACCACTTGAAGGCATAAGTAAACCTATACCGTTACTACTATATTAGTACTTAGTGCTTCCATGAATAATGTACGTAATAACTGGTTCACGTTATTCTGCTTTACAAATTCTACTCTACTCATGACTGCGGATAGACTAATATAATTGTCCTTGAACCACTTGAAGGCATAAGTAAACCTATACCGTTTCTACTATATTAGTACTTAGTGCTTCCATGAATAACGTACGTAATAACTGGTTCACGTTATTCTTCTTTACAAATTCTACTCTACTCATGACTGCGGATAGACTAATATAATTGTCCTTGAACCACTTGAAGGCCTAAGTAAACCTATACCGTTTCTACTATATTAGTACTTAGTGCTTCAATGAATAACGTACGTAATAACTGGTTCACGTTATTCTGCTTTACAAATTCTACTCTACTCATGACTGCGGATAGACTAATATAATTGTCCTTGAACCACTTGAAGGCCTAAGTAAACCTATACCGTTTCTACTATATTAGTACTTAGTGCTTCCATGAATAACGTACGTAATAACTGGTTCACTTTATTCTGCTTTACAAATTCTACTCTACTCATGACTGCGGATAGACTAATATAATTGTCCTTGAACCACTTGAAGGCCTAAGTAAACCTATACCGTTACTACTATATTAGTACTTACTGCTTCCATGAATAACGTACGTAATAACTGGTTCACGTTATTCTGCCTTACAAATTCTACTCTACTCATGACTGCGGATAGACAAATATAATTGTCCTTGAACCACTTGAAGGCCTAAGTAAACCTATACCGTTACTACTATATTAGTACTTACTGCTTCCATGAATAACGTACGTAATAACTGGTTCACGTTATTCTGCCTTACAAATTCTACTCTACTCATGACTGCGGATAGACAAATATAATTGTCCTTGAACCACTTGAAGGCCTAAGTAAACCTATACCGTTACTACTATATTAGTACTTAGTGCTTCCATGAATAACGTACGTAATAACTGGTTCACGTTATTCTGCCTTACAAATTCTACTCTACTCATGACTGCGGATAGACAAATATAATTGTCCTTGAACCACTTGAAGGCCTAAGTAAACCTATACCGTTTCTACTATATTAGTACTTAGTGCTTCAATGAATAACGTACGTAATAACTGGTTCACGTTATTCTGCTTTACAAATTCTACTCTACTCATGACTGCGGATAGACTAATATAATTGTCCTTGAACCACTTGAAGGCATAAGTAAACCTATACCGTTTCTACTATATTAGTACTTAGTGCTGCAATGAATAACGTACGTAATAACTGGTTCACGTTATTCTGCTTCACAAATTCTACTCTACTCATGACTGCGGATAGACTAATATAATTGTCCTTGAACCACTTGAAGGCATAAGTAAACCTATACCGTTACTACTATATTAGTACTTAGTGCTTCCATGAATAACGTACGTAATAACTGGTTCACGTTATTCTGCTTCACAAATTCTACTCTACTCATGACTGCGGATAGACTAATATAATTGTCCTTGAACCACTTGAAGGCATAAGTAAACCTATACCGTTTCTACTATATTAGTACTTAGTGCTGCAATGAATAACGTACGTAATAACTGGTTCACGTTATTCTGCTTTACAAATTCTACTCTACTCATGACTGCGGATAGGCAAATATAATTGTCCTTGAACCACTTGAAGGCCTAAGTAAACCTATACCGTTACTACTATATTAGTACTTAGTGCTTCAATGAATAACGTACGTAATAACTCGTTCACGTTATTCTGCTTTACAAATTCTACTCTACTCATGACTGCGGATAGACTAATATAATTGTCCTTGAACCACTTGAAGGCATAAGTAAACCTATACCGTTACTACTATATTAGTACTTAGTGCTTCAATGAATAACGTACGTAATAACTGGTTCACTTTATTCTGCTTTACAAATTCTACTCTACTCATGACTGCGGATAGACTAATATAATTGTCCTTGAACCACTTGAAGGCCTAAGTAAACCTATACCGTTTCTACTATATTAGTACTTAGTGCTTCAATGAATAACGTACGTAATAACTGGTTCACGTTATTCTGCTTTACAAATTCTACTCTACTCATGACTGCGGATAGACTAATATAATTGTCCTTGAACCACTTGAAGGCCTAAGTAAACCTATACCGTTTCTACTATATTAGTACTTAGTGCTGCAATGAATAACGTACGTAATAACTGGTTCACGTTATTCTGCTTTACAAATTCTACTCTACTCATGACTGCGGATAGACTAATATAATTGTCCTTGAACCACTTGAAGGCCTAAGTAAACCTATACCGTTTCTACTATATTAGTACTTAGTGCTGCAATGAATAACGTACGTAATAACTGGTTCACGTTATTCTGCTTTACAAATTCTACTCTACTCATGACTGCGGATAGACTAATATAATTGTCCTTGAACCACTTGAAGGCCTAAGTAAACCTATACCGTTACTACTATATTAGTACATAGTGCTTCCATGAATAACGTACGTAATAACTGGTTCACGTTATTCTGCCTTACAAATTCTACTCTACTCATGACTGCGGATAGACTAATATAATTGTCCTTGAACCACTTGAAGGCCTAAGTAAACCTATACCGTTTCTACTATATTAGTACTTAGTGCTTCAATGAATAACGTACGTAATAACTGGTTCACGTTATTCTGCTTTACAAATTCTACTCTACTCATGACTGCGGATAGACTAATATAATTGTCCTTGAACCACTTGAAGGCCTAAGTAAACCTATACCGTTTCTACTATATTAGTACTTAGTGCTGCAATGAATAACGTACGTAATAACTGGTTCACGTTATTCTGCTTTACAAATTCTACTCTACTCATGACTGCGGATAGACTAATATAATTGTCCTTGAACCACTTGAAGGCCTAAGTATACCTATACCGTTACTACTATATTAGTACTTAGTGCTGCAATGAATAACGTACGTAATAACTGGTTCACGTTATTCTGCTTTACAAATTCTACTCTACTCATGACTGCGGATAGACTAATATAATTGTCCTTGAACCACTTGAAGGCCTAAGTATACCTATACCGTTTCTACTATATTAGTACTTAGTGCTGCAATGAATAACGTACGTAATAACTGGTTCACGTTATTCTGCTTCACAAATTCTACTCTACTCATGACTGCGGATAGACTAATATAATTGTCCTTGAACCACTTGAAGGCCTAAGTATACCTATACCGTTACTACTATATTAGTACTTAGTGCTGCAATGAATAACGTACGTAATAACTGGTTCACGTTATTCTGCTTTACAAATTCTACTCTACTCATGACTGCGGATAGACTAATATAATTGTCCTTGAACCACTTGAAGGCCTAAGTATACCTATACCGTTACTACTATATTAGTACTTAGTGCTTCCATGAATAACGTACGTAATAACTGGTTCACGTTATTCTGCTTTACAAATTCTACTCTACTCATGACTGCGGATAGACTAATATAATTTTTAATTGTAAAAAACTAAACAAAACTTTAACGAGCTAAATCTGTGGTTTCGTTGAATAAAGTCCAAATTTAAAAGTCCTTTAGATACGATTATGACAAAAAACCTAAAACAAATGACAATGAATAATATTAAACCATCTCTTGTCTTCATATTAGCCTCACTAGGTTTATATTGTATAGAAATAAAACGACTGGTTTGCGGGTCAATCATTGTCATTTGTTAATTTAGTAACCACTAAATTAATAAATGGCAATGCGTGTTACAAATATGAACGAACCAACAACTATTACCAGCCACAGTCAAATGGACTTCTTGTCGTTTGTAAATAATGAGCTTTCAATAGTGTAGAATTACAGAACTCCTGTCAACAATGTATGACCAGTGTATTCTTTCTTAATTGTTATTCCAGTTCCTAATCTGTTCTTACTCAATCTTCCGTCCAGAATATTCTCAGTTCAGGTTCAAAGGCCCACATTTCAAGGGCCTCAAGGTCAAGCTATTCATGTTTCCTTGGTCCCTGCCTGTGTAATAGAAACACGTGACACTTACAAGAGATAAGCCGATGTATGTGCACTCCATGATATTGAAGTGTTCTCGCTTTTGCTGTTCTCATTCTTATTTTCCTTGCTTGCTTCCATCTCAAGCAACGACTCCCTATATAAGTCTACTTTTTCACTGACTTGATTGTTCAGGTCTTGTTAATGTTACCTAACTCATTCACTGTAGTTTCAAGATATTTGTTAGCTTTTAGTTTTTCCACTTTAGTTAGTTTTATTAACGCACATACAAATGCGGGCCAAAACAGAGAGAAAAGTAATAAAGGTAATTCCAGCAAGAAAAAAATCCCGCCACTTAACTAAATACAAAGCATTATTACCAGTTCAAGAACCAAAAGCCCTTTCCTTTTGTATATTACCTTTGGCAGCCAGTGTCTTAAGACAGGCGCTGTAAGTCAGGAAGCCACCAAACCCTCTCCTCACCTGACCGACTGACAGATGTTTATATTTCTTCTTTATATTTTAACGATTACACAATTTATCTCTGCCATGCTAGAGAGGGTCAGTATCTTCCCATGAATATCTTATGTTACTAAATTCCTTTAATTTTATCTCTATACCCTCGGTGCCTTCTTGTAATCCTTATTGAATAACTCAACCTTTAGCGTAGAATTAAAACAGTAAATAGTTTATAACATGTGTTCAACTCTAGGCGTAGGATAAAATAGGTTATTTTATAATAACTATACACAATCAAGAAAATGTATTCAAAATATCTGTTAGCTGCCCTCTTAAATACAAAATATCTATAATTTCCTAGAAAATGTTCTCTATAACAAACAGGGGGAATGTTTGTGAAACCCCATATTAAAGTATCATTTCATCGTTTGACTTGCTACAAATGCATGCGATTTATTTATTTCTTGCGTCTGCTATATAATTATCTGGTAGTGATTACGCTAATAATTTCTCTTTATCTTGTTATTTATGTGCATTCTTGTATTACTATACACAACTTTATTGTAATAATATGTCATCATAATAATAAATATAGCCCATAAGTGCATGTTTGCCATAACCATTCTGTATGACATTAACATACTAATATAATAGAGGAAAACGTGACGATAAGTTCTAAAGCAAACTTTTGTATTGTGTGATCCGCCTCGCGTGGGTTCAAGTTGGCACAGGTGGCTTTGTTTAGATTGGCTTTATAAGCAAACACAATTATTCATAACCACTGAATCACGGTCAAATATCTTAATATTCGCACCGTTTCCAGTATTTTACTCTAAAATCGAACGATGATTCCTCATTTTTCACAAATTTGCTGCCGTTTCGTATACACAACAGTTGAACATTGGAATTCACGCAAGTCTTTAACGGGCCACGTAATATTAAGGCTCTTATTGCATGCTATTTATAAACCCCCTTCAGTTTTACACTAGACTATTTTTCGCAGCCCCTTTCTATTAGTTTCATTTTCCATGGTTTTAAAGCAAAATATTTTGTGTACAGAACTCTCAGTGTTAGTTGGCTGGCTTCAACCCTGCTTTACTATCAATTCGTTCAAATAATGATTTTTCAAAATCTTGAAACATTTTTTAAACATTCTTCGAGAAGTGAAAACAATGTGTTCAATAGAGTAATAATAAGATATTTGCAATCATGATGTATAACTGCATAATACATTCCTTAATTATGGAATGAAATTTAAAAATTTCATTTGTATCGCTGCCGACAGAAATATAACTTCAAATAATTCGATTTATACAATAAAATCATTTTAGTCATTAAGAAGTAACATAACCTTATAATCTTTAAACATTATAATTTAACTAATTCTTTATTAGTTCAATTCTCCTTACACATTGTAAAGACCAATATTAAAAGGATACAACTGATACAATACAAAGCGTCCCTTACTTGATATTATAATTATATCTTTTTAAATTTAAATATTAGGCTAAAACCTTCATATATATTATAACATACCTTCTCTAATCTTCCTTCAGGATATTTAGGAAAACATTTATTAACCCAACTACTTGCTTTTACAATAACTGACTTATTTTAATCCTGACTTGAAACGTTAGCATTTTTAGGTAGTTACATAAGATTAGTTTTAACTAACTCCGGTAGGCCTCAAAACTCTTATAATTATATTTAAATTAACAATTCTAATAAACTGACCTTAATTACCTTAAAGCGTGTATGGGTTACTGCACCTGGTTTCATAAAGTTAATATTTGAATGACTTATTACTGTTTAAGGAATTAGGAAATGTTTTAAAGTTCCGAATATTTTGACTTTACTTCTTACTGCTTTATTAGCTCCCTCCCTTGATACGTTTACTTTAACCACTCTACTTTCTTCTTTACTTTAATTTAGAACTTGTTAAAAATTTTTAACTTGTTGCTTTCTCGAGTCCTGGAACTTGAATCTCCTTCGAGTCTTGAAAATCAACTGCTTTCGTGTTTCCTTTTGGATCGTTACCGTTGGCGTTTCATCCCCTCTTCAAATTTGATTGGCTTCCTTATAGTGCTCAGAATTGTTCCAGCCTATCAGAATGTCATTCTTCATAACGTCCTCTTTGGCTTGGGTGGGAACTTCTCGAACTTTCTCACGTGCATTTTCTGCATTTTTTGAGATCCTTGGCCATAAATCTGCATGGTCCCTCGATGTACAAGTAAAGCACCTCTCCAGTGATCGAGTCACGTCTTGGTTTACCTACCATGAAACATTTCGACGTAGGTTAATATCTATGGCTTACAGGTGCGTGCAATAACCGTTGTTGGCCGAAAGACTTACACTAGACTACCCTTTGTTAGACAGCGACAGTGTGCTCACAAGACCTCACAAGTTCAAATATTTTAACTAAATGAATTTCGTTATTATATATATATATATATATATATATATATATATATATATATATATATATATATATATATATATATGATAAATAGTTACTATCTGGAGTACATCCGTTCATTCTGCAGTCCATAAATTCGCAGTTCCGACGTTTCGCTAGAATCTCATCCAGCATTGACGAGGTGAACCCAACAACAGTAGAAGAGCGAGTCAACTGTTGTTGGGTTCACATCGTCAATGCTGGATGAGATTCTAACGAAACGTCGGAACTGCGAATTTATGGACTGCAGAATGAACGGATGTACTCCAGATAGTAACTATTCATCATATTTTTCCATCCGTAAAGGAATACGTATCAGCATATATATATATATATATATATATATGTATACATATATATAAAATATTTGTAATTTTTCTTTAAATTATACATAGACTCTATCTAGTACATGGATCTCATAAATAAATTCAGCTTATGCCATTATCAAGTAAGTATGGTTATTCAATATTACTTGATGATAACAGGTAATTGCAATACACGTGATTTATGGTAGACGACTTTGGATTTACAAGTCCTTTTACGCTTGAATACGCCGACTCGTATATTCTAGAACCTTTTAGAAGTAGTGGATAGAAATTACTAGAAGCGGCAAGATCATATAAAGAGTTGGTTAAGCATGAAGAGAAGCCATGTTTACAATGTAGAGTAAATAGGCTATTAGCGACTTAATTAAAACAGTGTTTGTAAATAATAGTACTCATAAAAGTATGCAAATAAATACATTGAACCCGTATCATTATATTTACGGTAATACAATAGGGATTAATATATTTTTTGTTTAATTTTTCAAACTTGCTTCTAGTTTACAATACAAAAACTAACATATCATGCCCATGATAACAGCTGATGTATGATATAATACTTTATTTAGTAATATATACGATATTTATGAATAAGTATAGGTTGTAGAAAATTTCATTCGAAAATGTTTTAAATACAACTTAGAAACAACTTTCAAGTTAAGATGGAAAAAACTCTTATTATTAACATAAACGTTTTATTTTCGAAAATTTTCAAGACAATTTGCTTGGACATCCAAGTGAATACCGCCTAAAAGCCCATCGGTTTACTATCGTACATTTTTATGGGCCTCACCAAAAAAAAAATTTACTTTTAAATATTTATTTCAAACTAAGTTCTATAGAAAAATATTTGTGCTTAGTATAATCTGTGAGGGTAGAATCTAGTTGCTCTAGCATGAGTACATTACAAAATAAGAATCAACGTAAACAAAAGATATGGCAATAATGTAAGAAAGAATTTTAGGTTATTAACGAAATTTAAATTAGTCTTAAAACCCATTTATTTTAATTTATACATAAATTTTTATTATTCATAGAATTTCATTCGCATGTAATAAAAATCACTGCAACAAAACAAATTTACATAAATTATCTTCTGGACCATGAATGTCTAATCCAGCCTTTATGATAACGACTATTAGCTCGACGTCTATTAAAAATAGCCTTTCCCTTGCGGCCCTAGATACCTTAACTTCATAAATCATAAATTGATAAAACATTATTATGATACACATATAAAAAATATATAATATGTCGCTGTTGCCAAAATAATAATTACGTAACTTCAACAGAAAAAATGTGCATTCCAAATTCCACCTTACTTATTTCTAAAACAATTTCCAAAGCCTTGAATACTTTATTTACAATACATTACGTTATAACCTACAGGCAGGCAGGAAAGTTTGGATAAAAGTAAAACTATACACCGCCGTGTTTTAGGGGATTGGCAGCCCTAGGACAGTCGATTAAATTATATATTTTCCACTAATTATAAATTAGTAATTATAATTTATTTTAGGTATTTGTTAGTGTAATTTTCTATGTAACTAAGATTACAGACCAGAAATCAATCGCTTTGTCTAATAGGGCGATACATTTCCAGTAGGCCTAAGTAATTTGCTTACTGCACAGTTGCAGTTTTATAAGCAACAAGCAAATTAACCTTCAAAGCCTGCATAAACAAGTTTTTTGATATTACAGATAGAATTTTTTTAATAGCATTTACCATTACTTTCATTTATTAGCACTGATATGTATTATTTGTAAATAGAAAATTAAAACATACGTAGCTATATTTCAATCTGTTATATAGTAAAGGTACAAAACAAGATTTATATAATGGACGAATGTTATAGAAATAAAATTGCAAGGAAAACTAGATGGAGATGATAATCAATGAAGAGCTGCGGTAAAAGCCACTTTGAAATATAAAATTAACTGGACGTGATTAAGGTGGGTGGGTAGAATAAACTTGCTTTAGTTAAGTTAAACAAAACTTTTCTGCATAGAAAGGAAGCATACTAGATGTAAACGATTAAATATATATTGACGGAGCTTAATTTGTCACTCTGATACCAGCTTAGTTGTCACAGAAGTCGGTTCTGAACTATGCTTTGAGCTATGCTTTTAACGTTTAGGAATTCCACAATGCTTAAACGTTATAATGTCCGGGGATAACATTCATTAAAAAGTACATTTAAAAGCCTATAAAGCAAAGATTCATTGTAGAGTTTCGGACAATTTAAAGGAATTTCTGGTTTGTTTCTAAAGTTTTTTGAAAGTTGAAGTTGTTTCTGGAGGTTTTCTAAAAAGATATACAAAAGTTCCAGGAAAATAGAAAAAAATACTACAGGGGTTGTAAAAATAATCAGACTTCCTCCTACCTTACGTTCTAATATTTAACTAGCCCATGTGGTTAGTTCAAAGAAAAACCAGACAAGTACAAAATATTCACGTAATCATTATACAATATAAATAAAAATAGCAATGAATCTATTTATAATTTTCACTATTAAAATTTGAATGATCAATATATAAACCTAAAGCTACAATATATATAAATATTTATTAATTTGGTATATTTGCGAGCGTCTTAAAAATGAACTGCGTGACCCTTTTCAGTTACGACACTTAAATGTTTGAAATCTGTAAAATTTTACTTTTAATTCACCTTTTAGCACTAATGTCATAGCACTAAGGTGCTCCAACATCAAGTAAAATCCTTTTATATGTCACGTTCGGTATGAGACCAAGTACAAAGTTCGTCGCCGACTTAAACAGTTTTTGGGAAAAACTTATGATAAATTATCAATTCGTTACTAGAAAATTATTTTTTGCTTTTTAGTAAGTAAAAGCTATATAATCATGTTCTTTTTTTTTAAATCGATTTTTTTTTTACTGTGTATTGTCAAACAACTTGGTCAAATATTTGAGTGTCTGGGTTGTTTATATTTCAGAAATTACATTTAATGTATAAGAAATACAATATTTCGTACAAAATATACAATATTTTACGCATTTTTTAATTTGTATAACGTTTTGTTTAAAGGTTTAGTATTACTTTAAATATTAGAATTGTTAGTTTGATGCTAGTAATGTCCATTGATTATGCTTTGCAAAATAATGGTCATATTATCTACTTGGTTTGAAAATGTGTTATTTTAGTTGCTAAATGTTTAACTGCCGTTTTGTAACTGTAAAACAATCATTTCTATATTGCTATTTATAGTTTATTGTTATACTTACAACAATACCTTTTATCGAAACTTTCGCAACCGCATTCAACTCCTTCTTCAAACAACGATTTTGTTAATCCTAATAAAATATGTTTCTATTAAGTGTGTCAATCTTTGCCTAAAGATTGCATTACCTTAATAAGCACTGTGATTTTGTTTTAGAAATACCACAAGTATTTGATATTACTTTCCTGAATTTTGATTTGGCTGGGAACTGTAATCAGTTGGAAACAGAAGATGAACTACAATGATACCACTCATTAAAGTCTCCATTTTGAGAACCGTATTTCCAGGACTAAAGTACCATCATCTTTTTTCAATTTTCTTTGTTAAAAACATATTTTTTATGCGATCAAAATTACGAAACATAGACGTAAATATAAAAAACTGTTGTTATTTTGCCTTCATCATCATTCAGCAAATATATACACGTGCCCAAAACGTATTATACATTATGCTAACGTATCTATTTGTCATTCAATTTCATCGAGTAAGCGTGTAGCAAACATAAAAACTACTATATTGTTGCTAGGCTGTTTCAATCCCTTCGAAACCATCGAATGTTTTTATCCTCTTGAAACCATCTATATATATATATATATATATATATATATATATATATATATATATATTCAATTTTGTACTAAACGTATAGACATTTTCGAACCGCATAAGAGACGGACAGTTTTGACCCATTACAACACAGGTGTAACGAATTGATTACCTGAGTTTGTGGAAATGTTTTGCTTTAAATCGCAATAAATGTTTTATCTAATCTAGTTCAATCTGGTATGATTACAAAACACTTGACACGATATTACAGTCCATAAATGTAATACTTCTACGATTTTTCCTCCTTTGGGTTTTATAATCTTTTAATCTACCCATTATTCATTTTCATTGCACTTTTTATTACTTTTTTTTGTTTTCTTGAATATAAATAAATGTTGCCTTCTTTAATGATATATGTTGGTAAACAACTCGTAAGTATTTAAAAGAAATCATTATAAATTTACTGTATGAATAAAAGCCCAACAATAATAAGCCTATATAAGCTGGTTATTTTCCGTTTCCGATATCTATATAGGGAACCTTCTGCCTTTCCTAGCGCTCTCGCCCTTTGTGCTGTTGAAGAGCTTCAGTAAACACAGATAGAAGTAACAGCTGAAGGCACCAGTATGCATTACAATGCAAATAAAAGGAAATTATCGAATATGTTTGAGCAAAACTGGTTGAACAATTATTGTACTCGACAAAACAATTTTCAACTATTCTGGTAAATAATATTAAAAGGAAAGCGAACAAATGAATATTACAATATTTTAATTTTTAAAAGGTTTTCGGATGATAATGTTAAAATTTTGTCAAAGTAGACAACAGCTAAAATTATTAACTTTCGTTGTTTACTTTTTAAACTGTGTGTTATAAGAATTATGAAAATATGGGTCTAGAAAATCATCAAAACTGTACTTATGTGAAAAAAATTAAAATTTAAATATTTGATTTTTCAATTTTAACCTGTTTTCAGTTTGATAAAAAATAATTATTACCAAAACATATAATCAATTTTACCACCTGTAGAAACTTCCAGTTGCAGAAATACAACATTTATTATAATTTGGCAACAAAGGCTTATTTATTCCATAAATCCAATAGGAAGAAGGCTACTTGCAAAGATTTTGTAATGTATGCCTTGTTACTTGAAGGAGCTCTGAAAGATGTTTCTGTGTTCCTAATTCTGAAATACTTTTTAAAATTTTATTTGAAAATCAAATTTATTTTTATAAAATTTGATATTTTTATGTTCGTTTAAATTAAATCTAATGCTTTATAAATAAATAAAAAAAATATATTAACAATGACAATAATACATGGAATAAATATAATTTAAAAACCCAAAACATTAATTAATATTGAACAAATAGGGAAACCAAACCAAGTAAACGTTTATGAACTGTTATCGAACGATGACTTGTGATAAACGCTTTGTTATAAAATAAGAACCATTTACTTTAAATGTCAAACTACGTCTGTGAGCCGTTTGAATGAACACAAACGAGCCTAATTGAAAAGGGAGAAGTACAAGAAATTAAAAGTGGAAACTTAGTGAAGTATATTCAGTCTGAAATTAATATTGGCTTAAACAGGAAAATAGCTTCACACCGAAATCTAGATATGCGATTTATACTTTGATCAGGATAAACAAAGGGTTAAACAATATCACTTTTGAGCAGCGTAACATACGTGAAGTAACTTGAGTTTCCTTACCCTCGTGAAAATTCATCTTGCCTAAAAATAATATTTTCACACAGGTTCCAATTAAATAATTTATCAAATAAAGAATAGGTTAAACAGATGTTATTAGGGATGGTCGATATTTCTGTCCCGGTGACTTTGTCACTGATATTCGTTTGTCGCCGGTGGTACCAGTGACAAAATGTCGAAAATGCCAGTTCCAGTGACAATGGATCGATCGGAGGCAAAACGTCGCCGTCATTGGCTGGATAGTTATTGATATTTTACCGCTGCTGTCATTGGTTTATTTGTCACGGTCACTGGATTTACTCTCACCGCTCGGCTCGATCATCGTGCAATGTCGTGGACTGAAGGGGGAGAGGGTTATCTCTGTTGTGATTGGCCAAAATAACACCGTCACTGAATTTATAGTTACTGATGTTTTACCGAAGCTGTCATTGGTTTATTTGTCACGGTCACTGAATTTACTCTCAACGCTCGGCTCGATCATCGTGCAGTGTCGTTGACTGAAGGGGGAGAGGGTTATCTCTGTTGTGATTGGCCAAAATAACACCGTCACTGAATTTATAGTTACTGATGTTTTACCGCTGCTGCCATTGGTTTATTTGTCACGGTCACTGAATTTACTCTCAACGCTCGGCTCGATCATCGTGCAGTGTCGTTGACTGAAGGGGGAGAGGGTTATCTCTGTTGTGATTGGCCAAAATATCACCGTCACTGAATTTATAGTTACTGATGTTTTACCGAGGCTGTTATTGGTTTATTTGTCACGGTCACTGGATTTACTCTCAACGCTCGGCTCGATCATCGTGCAGTGTCGTTGACTGAAGGGGGAGAGGGTTATCTCTGTTGTGATTGGCCAAAATAACACCGTCACTGAATTTATAGTTACTGATGTTTTACCGCTGCTGCCATTGGTTTATTTGTCACGGTCACTGAATTTACTCTCAACGCTCGGCTCGATCATCGTGCAGTGTCGTTGACTGAAGGGGGAGAGGGTTATCTCTGTTGTGATTGGCCAAAATATCACCGTCACTGAATTTATAGTTACTGATGTTTTACCGAGGCTGTTATTGGTTGATTTGTCACGGTCACTGAATTTACTCTCAACGCTCGGCTCGATCATCGTGCAGTGTCGTTGACTGAAGGGGGAGAGGGTTATCTCTGTTGTGATTGGCCAAAATAACACCGTCACTGAATTTATAGTTACTGATGTTTTACCGAGGCTGTCATTGGTTGATTTGTCACGGTCACTGAATTTACTCTCAACGCTCGGCTCGATCATCGTGCAGTGTCGTTGACTGAAGGGGGAGAGGGTTATCTCTGTTGTGATTGGCCAAAACAACACCGTCACTGAATTTATAGTTACTGATGTTTTACCGAGGCTGTCATTGGTTGATTTGTCACGGTCACTGGATTTACTCTCACCGCTCGGCTCGATCATCGTGCAGTGTCGTTGACTGAAGGGGGAGAGGGTTATCTCTGTTGTGATTGGCCAAAATAACACCGTCACTGAATTTATAGTTACTGATGTTTTACCGAGGCTGTTATTGGTTGATTTGTCACGGTCACTGGATTTACTCTCACCGCTCGGCTCGATCATCGTGCAGTGTCGTTGACTGAAGGGGGAGAGGGTTATCTCTGTTGTGATTGGCCAAAACAACACCGTCACTGAATTTATAGTTACTGATGTTTTACCGAGGCTGTTATTGGTTGATTTGTCACGGTCACTGGATTTACTCTCACCGCTCGGCTCGATCATCGTGCAGTGTCGTTGACTGAAGGGGGAGAGGGTTATCTCTGTTGTGATTGGCCAAAACAACACCGTCACTGAATTTATAGCTACTGATGTTTTACCGATGCTGTCATTGGTTTATTTGTCACGGTCACTGGATTTACTCTCACCGCTCGGCTCGATCATCGTGCAGTGTCGTTGACTGAAGGGGGAGAGGGTTATCTCTGTTGTGATTGGCCAAAATAACACCGTCACTGAATTTATAGTTACTGATGTTTTACCGAGGCTGTTATTGGTTGATTTGTCACGGTCACTGGATTTACTCTCACCGCTCGGCTCGATCATCGTGCAGTGTCGTTGACTGAAGGGGGAGAGGGTTATCTCTGTTGTGATTGGCCAAAATAACACCGTCACTGAATTTATAGTTACTGATGTTTTACCGCTGCTGTCATTGGTTTATTTGTCACGGTCACTGGATTTACTCTCACCGCTCGGCTCGATCATCGTGCAGTGTCGTTGACTGAAGGGGGAGAGGGTTATCTCTGTTGTGATTGGCCAAAACAACACCGTCACTGAATTTATAGTTACTGATGTTTTACCGAGGCTGTCATTGGTTTATTTGTCACGGTCACTGAATTTACTCTCAACGCTCGGCTCGATCATCGTGCAGTGTCGTTGACTGAAGGGGGAGAGGGTTATCTCTGTTTTGATTGGCCAAAATAACACCGTCACTGAATTTATAGTTACTGATGTTTTACCGAGGCTGTCATTGGTTTATTTGTCACGGTCACTGGATTTACTCTCACCGCTCGGCTCGATCATCGTGCAGTGTCGTTGACTGAAGGGGGAGAGGGTTATCTCTGTTTTGATTGGCCAAAATAACACCGTCACTGAATTTATAGTTACTGATGTTTTACCGCTGCTGTCATTGGTTTATTTGTCACGGTCACTGGATTTACTCTCACCGCTCGGCTCGATCATCGTGCAGTGTCGTTGACTGAAGGGGGAGAGGGTTATCTCTGTTTTGATTGGCCAAAATAACACCGTCACTGAATTTATAGTTACTGATGTTTTACCGAGGCTGTCATTGGTTTATTTGTCACGGTCACTGGATTTACTCTCACCGCTCGGCTCGATCATCGTGCAGTGTCGTTGACTGAAGGGGGAGAGGGTTATCTCTGTTGTGATTGGCCAAAATAACACCGTCACTGAATTTATAGTTACTGATGTTTTACCGAGGCTGTCATTGGTTTATTTGTCACGGTCACTGGATTTACTCTCACCGCTCGGCTCGATCATCGTGCAGTGTCGTTGACTGAAGGGGGAGAGGGTTATCTCTGTTTTGATTGGCCAAAATAACACCGTCACTGAATTTATAGTTACTGATGTTTTACCGAGGCTGTCATTGGTTTATTTGTCACGGTCACTGGATTTACTCTCACCGCTCGGCTCGATCATCGTGCAGTGTCGTTGACTGAAGGGGGAGAGGGTTATCTCTGTTGTGATTGGCCAAAATAACACCGTCACTGAATTTATAGTTACTGATGTTTTACCGAGGCTGTCATTGGTTGATTTGTCACGGTCACTGGATTTACTCTCACCGCTCGGCTCGATCATCGTGCAGTGTCGTTGACTGAAGGGGGAGAGGGTTATCTCTGTTTTGATTGGCCAAAATAACACCGTCACTGAATTTATAGTTACTGATGTTTTACCGAGGCTGTCATTGGTTTATTTGTCACGGTCACTGGATTTACTCTCACCGCTCGGCTCGATCATCGTGCAGTGTCGTTGACTGAAGGGGGAGAGGGTTATCTCTGTTTTGATTGGCCAAAATAACACCGTCACTGAATTTATAGTTACTGATGTTTTACCGAGGCTGTCATTGGTTTATTTGTCACGGTCACTGGATTTACTCTCACCGCTCGGCTCGATCATCGTGCAGTGTCGTTGACTGAAGGGGGAGAGGGTTATCTCTGTTTTGATTGGCCAAAATAACACCGTCACTGAATTTATAGTTACTGATGTTTTACCGAGGCTGTCATTGGTTTATTTGTCACGGTCACTGGATTTACTCTCACCGCTCGGCTCGATCATCGTGCAGTGTCGTTGACTGAAGGGGGAGAGGGTTATCTCTGTTTTGATTGGCCAAAATAACACCGTCACTGAATTTATAGTTACTGATGTTTTACCGCTGCTGTCATTGGTTTATTTGTCACGGTCACTGGATTTACTCTCACCGCTCGGCTCGATCATCGTGCAGTGTCGTTGACTGAAGGGGGAGAGGGTTATCTCTGTTTTGATTGGCCAAAATAACACCGTCACTGAATTTATAGTTACTGATGTTTTACCGAGGCTGTCATTGGTTTATTTGTCACGGTCACTGGATTTACTCTCACCGCTCGGCTCGATCATCGTGCAGTGTCGTTGACTGAAGGGGGAGAGGGTTATCTCTGTTGTGATTGGCCAAAATAACACCGTCACTGAATTTATAGTTACTGATGTTTTACCGAAGCTGTCATTGGTTGATTTGTCACGGTCACTGAATTTACTCTCAACGCTCGGCTCGATCATCGTGCAGTGTCGTTGACTGAAGGGGGAGAGGGTTATCTCTGTTGTGATTGGCCAAAATAACACCGTCACTGAATTTATAGTTACTGATGTTTTACCGCTGCTGTCATTGGTTTATTTGTCACGGTCACTGAATTTACTCTCAACGCTCGGCTCGATCATCGTGCAATGTCGTGGACTGAAGGGGGAGAGGGTTATCTCTGTTGTGATTGGCCAAAACAACACCGTCACTGAATTTATAGTTACTGATGTTTTACCGAGGCTGTCATTGGTTGATTTAACGCTATAGTTTGTTCTTAATTCCGTATGATTTATGTTTAAGTCAAATGAGCTTTCCGAAAAAGAAAAAAAGCCAGGTGGTAACTCATATAATTTATCCAAACTAGTGAAATAACATTTTTGTGAACTTGCCGCATCCGTACCTTGCAAGCGACTATTCTCTAAGGGAGATTACATTTTAAATGACAGAAGATCTCGGTCAAGTCTTGGTACAGTGTGGAAAATCCTTTTTGTTAATACAAAGATACAATATCATAAATAAACTGTATTTTGTAATTAAACCCTATGTTGTAAATAAACTGTTATTTTGTAGTTTTATGTAAGATTATATAATTTATTGCCCCAGTGTCTGTGTTGCAGTAACTTCCTAATAGTAACGTCACCGGCACTGTCTTTCTTCACCAGTGTAGTATGCCTGCCTGTTATTGACACATACAGAGCTGATTCAGTATCTCTTGTTACCGGTACTAAAGTCACTGAACTAAGCCTGGCGCTGTCACTAGAATCACCGATCCGTTAAAGTTACTGGATCAACAATCCCTAGATGTTATGTAATTCTAGTGAGGCATTTTACACGTGATATCTTGATTGCATGTATAGGAGTCTACTGCCAATCTGGTTTCCCTGTACAAGTGTTATTGTTGACAGTAGCTATAATTAAGGCAGACCTTGGTTTTATTTGTCAACTTTCTCAGAAATGTGTGAGTAAAAAAGTGCTCTTGAAAGTAACTTGTCACTCAGCCATTTCACAGGTTCGATAGGAAGTAGTTTCGATCCTAAAAAACCTAAAAATGTATTTCAGTCGTATATTATTTTGTAAAATATTGTTAAATTTACTTTGTTAAATTATTTCTTTAAATATTGAGCAAAGGTGTATAATTGTGTTATGTGTTTCAACAAAATTGATTAATTTTTAAACGTAAAATGAAATTTATCAAATTTATAAACAATGATAAATATTTTGTGTTAAAATTTCCATGATCATAAATATTGAATATTATTAATAAAATAATTTGTCTTTATTTAGTAATTATCTTTATTCATACCAAGTTATTTGAGATGTTAGATTTTATTTTTCTTAATTTATAAGAAAATCTTTCGTCTACATTTTAAAATAAGCTGCTTGACTTTCTACTCTAAAAGTGATTCAGACAATTCGTTTCATTTCAAGGTATCTATAAAACACTCACTAATCTGTCTACATCATCTATAAAACTTCGTCTTAGAAGCAGCCTAATTCGTCTCAGTATCCTAAGCAGCCTGCTTCATCACATCATCCTAAGCAGGCTACCTCGTACCGTCAGTAGAGAAGGCTACAGGGTAGATGGCTCGCTTGGGAGGGAGCCAATAGAAAAGCCGGATTTGTTACCCCCCTTTCCAAGATGGCGGCGCCCATATAGCGGGAACAAGATGGCGTCTCGCTATAGTGTCCTAACCTAAGAAAAAGTGTTGTATGCTTAGAGTGTATTTTGGTTAGATGTGGGGGTGGGTTCGCCCCGGGGGTTATTTTTTATAATATATGAAATTGCCAAAAAATGATCGGTTAGATCAAATGACCAATGTTTCAATTAAACAACAGTGAAACACTGTCTTACGCTAAGTTTAACCGACCAACTTGCACACATATCAATCGACCAACAATTACGTTGATTTTAGATAACCAACAGTATTTGCGGAAAT
Organism: Prosapia bicincta; assembly: GCA_036971475.1. Lineage (NCBI taxonomy): Eukaryota > Metazoa > Arthropoda > Insecta > Hemiptera > Cercopidae > Prosapia > Prosapia bicincta. The sequence goes on from JBAIZL010000406.1 coordinate 1,901,910, forward strand.
TGACCAATCACATTGCAGGGGCTCGGTAGTGCTGTCAAACCCAAGTTACTTAGACGGCCTGTAACCTACCCCTAAGTGTGTTGTGTGTTAGGGGTGTGTTTTGTAGGTCACGGGGGATAGATGTCATAGAGTCCTAACCTAACTCACCCTCAAATGTTGTATGTGTTTGGAGTGTATGCTGGATATATGTGGGGTGGGTCAGGGGGATGAGGGTAGTTTATAACAATAATATATGAAAGCATCAAAAATGATAGGTTAGATCAAATGACCAACGTTTCAACTAAACAACAGTGAAACACTGTCTAACGCTAAGTTTAATCGACCAACTTGCACACATATCAATCGACCAACAATTACGTTGATTTTTGATAACCAACAGTATTTGCGGAAATTGACCAATCACATTGCAGGGGTTCGGTAGTGCTGTCAATCCCAAGTTACTTAGACGGCCTGTAACCTACACCTAAGTGTGTTGTGTGTTAGGGGTGAGTTTTGTAGGTCACGGGGGATAGATGTCATAGAGTCCTAATCTAACTCACCCTTAAGTGTTGTATGTGTTTGGAGTGTATGCTGGATATATGTGGGGTGGGTCAGGGGGATGGGGTAGTTTATAATAATAATATATGAAAGCATCAAAAAATGATAGGTTAGATCAAATTACCAACGTTTCAACTAAACAACAGTGAAACACTGTCTTACGCTAAGTTAACCCAAACAATTTACACTAATTTCAATCCACCAACAATTGCGTTATTTTCAAATAGTCCACAGTCTGTGCGGGGAATCGACCTATCACATTGCAGGGGCTCGATAGGCTTATACAACATAACGCAAACGGTCGCAGTAAGGTGTGTAGGCTTATTACTATGTTAAGCCAACATGCATTATAGCCCACATACTGTGGATAACAAATATGCATGTAAGCCTACATACATACTATACTAAGCCGACATACATGAATCCCTAAATGCGCCTACTATAAGGCCTACTATGTCGGTAAACCACCGGCCAAAGCCTTTATGATCAGAGCCTATAGAAACGTATTGCTTACACTTTTCATTTTGAGCATACATTTTTGTCGGTCAGCTCCATGACGGGCACAGATTTTCACTTTTCCTATTTTACTTTACTCGTGTACAAGAACCTCAGGCATCATTACATCACACCATGGCAATAAGCTAAAGTACCGAAATTTTCCCGGATTAATTAATTTAATCTGAAACATAGAAACGCAATTCATCACCATTATTTTTGCAATGGAGAGTAAATTAATTAATTATCTCTTACGAGCTAGAAGTCATAAAATGTATAAACTGAATTTTATAACGTTTATTAAGAGTGTGATTGCCGTTGATATCTAATTGTGTAAGTATAAAATTATGAAATTAGGTCATTAAGTTTAGCAAGGATTCATAAAATACTCATTAAAAGGTAAAGTTAATGCTGTTAATAGAGCACGCGATGAAACATGTGCGCTAAGACTTTCTAATTTGTTGCTAAGTTTTAGAAATTTGTAATTAGTGGGCTAGATTAAATCACACAAAAAGATTTTTCATGAGTTTTTCAGAAAGTACTTACCAAAAAAGTTAAAAAAATAAATTTAAGTTCAACCATCCGCATTTTACTTAATTTCATTTTCATTGTAACGATCTTTATAAACTCGCAACGCCTTTTGATTGATTATGAAAAATATTTAAAATTACATATTTAGTTCTTATTATTTCAAAATACATTATAGTCTTACAGGAAATAAAACATTAATCTAAGATATAAATCAAACATAGTTGCTTAATTCAGCATTATAAGAACAATTGTAATTATAATTTTAGAAAGTTGTATAAAAGGCGTTTAAGAAATTTGTTTTTGGCTTCAAGAATACAATATGTTGTCCTTTCAATAAAACCTCTTGTCGCCTCATGTTTAACTAAGGACCTCTAATCAAAGATTGGAAGCTCATCAGTTGGTCATACATCTGTGGTGAGGTGTTACAATAGAAGAGCCCACTGCAAGAATGTTGGTTGTCAAAAAAAATCATATTTTTCTGGAAAGAGTTTTTAAAGTTTAAAGACTACCAAACAACTTCTTTAAAAGATTCTCTGTTGTTACATACATTAATATATTATTGTACATATATTCTTCAACTTAACGTTAGAGAATGGGCGTTTTCTCACTACAGGAACCATTGTGAAAGAATAAAAATTTCCTTGTCCATGTCATGATGTACAAAAACGATAGATATTAGAAAACTACAAAAATGATGGCTGTCAAATAACTGCACCAGAGCTTAATGATTCAAACTCAAGCCTAACAGACTTCTTCAGATAGAAGTCTAACTATTATCGACTGTATTCCATGAGTCTCCACAAATGCTTTTTAACGCTAACGGAAATTCCAACTAGCGCGGGTTTTAATTCAACGCATTATTGATAGCTGCTATTATGGAATTTAACACCATTTCCCTCTTTTTCAGATCTACGTGTTTTGATTGGACACGCTGTTACAAGTCCAAACAAATATAAATTTTGTTCATCATAAGTTTTCAGTTCATTCAAATTTTTAATGATAAATTTTCTTTCTTCACTTATATTTTGAAAACATTTAATGTACTGCACTTACAATCGGACCCAATTTCATGTGGAAAAAATTACCGGTTTTCCAAACATCAGGCACTCGGCCACGTTTAGGTGTTTGCTTAACATTCATTTCTCATAAAACAACAATGATTATCTCCAAGACAACTTGGCACAGCCGAAATGAACAGCTACTGTTCTCACGAACTACTCGGCCGACGACAGTGAGACTGAATCACTGGAAGGTTACAACCAAAGCTGACAACCACTCTTGTGGTCTGACATCTACCGCTATGCAGAGCTCTACATTTTTATCTGCCTCTATAACTGTCTGACTGCTATCGTAGTTGCCGTGTTCATCCTGAATGAGGTGTTCAATATTGGACACCTGCCAATAAGTTATATACTTCAAATAAAGTTATAAACCATGAATTTTTAACAACTAATCATAATATTTATCAACCGCGCAACTAAACTTACAATATTATCGGCATTTATGTGACAGCTGTTCCCATAGACTTATTGAAAAACTGTACTTTTACTAAAGATTTTAACTTATGTTCATTGATACCAAAATAGAATAAAGGACAAAATACAGTTTTGAGTAATAGGAGGTTTTCATTCTAATTTGTCTAACGTTTCCTTAAAATTTCCATAATGAAAGTAGACTACAATACATTTTGAGGTCACTGACACGGACAACTTGACCCACCGCATGTTTTCCCAATGTCATTAAACTTTCATCGTCCATTGTGAACATCAAACTTAAGGAGAAAGCAATTAGAGATATTTACATCAATTTGTCGTAGAAGATTCAGTGGCTTTTAGAGTGCAAACTCTTTGTTACATATCCTAAATAAACCCCTTATTTGTACTTCATACAATAAATCCGTACGTTCGCTAGCGCTAAAACTACTTGCTTTAAGTAAAACTAGTGGTAACAATTTTGTATTTTAAAGTGAAATGTATATGAATCTTTTCTCTTGAAATGAATTGTTCATCATATATTTTCGAATAACATTTGCTTGGATGTTATTAAATGATTTTACTAAATAATAATTATGGTATGCCACTATGTTTTATACGGGAGTAAAATCTCATCCATCACTAGACAATCTTCATATTTTACTTTAGTAGGATTTCATAGGCAAACATTTATTTAATAAGAATCTTGCCCATATTAAATTAGTCTAATTATTGACCCATTTTATCAGAAACTATAAAGATATTATGCCAGGATTACTGTATGTTGAGGACATTGATAGGAGGTATTGTTTTTGTACCAATTAAAATAATTTTATAAGTGAATTTTTTTTAACACGTTATGAAAAAAGCCACAAATTTTATTTATTTTTAATGTGACGTTTTTCAAAATAATTATTTTTATAGATCTCTGAGTTAAAGAGGGCTTTATGACCTAAATATACACAGCAAAATATCATTCTAATATTTGGTGTTTTCCTGAGAAAACAGGTCAAATATAAAAATATTATTCGGGAAACAGATATTTAAAAAAAAAATACAAACTAAATAAAACATACATAATAATGTTCTGAAGCCTATAAAGAGTGATATGGGTCTCAAGTTTCAAGGAGTTTTTTTTTTGGTCAAACAATTTTTTGTGGCGGGCTTCTTTTGGATTTCTTCCGTAGCCTATTCCACTTTACTCACTCATACTTTGTTGGTTTTCATCAAAACTTTAGCATAGTTCTTTCCGATTTTAAATCCAAGCTTCCTCAACACTTCACCCCTTGTAATACAACCGTTATTTAAACAGGGATCTGCATCACTAAGCTCCAATGGCATAATCTTTGGAAAAACTGGTAGTAAATAGCGTCTTACAGCGATTCAACACTTTTTCTATGTCAGCACTTACCGCGAAGGGCAGGACTTGCTAGGTCACTAAAGATGGGTTTTATGTAGTCTGTTATAACTTCAAGTACGTGGCTATGTTAGTATCATCATATGTTTCTTATGAGAGATTACCTAATTTTAATTATACCAAGTTTCAGATTTTAAGAGTTTTTTTCATATCGTTTGTAGATAATTGAATAAGATATATTACTCGTCGATGAAGTTTTATCAAAAAATTATTTTGTTTGAAAGGATTAAGACAGTGGAGGCAGAGATCACAAAAACATTTCTGAAATTAATCCACAGGATTAACAGTTTCTGATTTATTTTCTTCGATACAAGCTTACAGGAAGCAGGACAATGTACGAGTAGATTTTATTCTTCTTTTGTCCTGTAACAAAATAAATCTGGATAAGCTAATTGAAAAATAAAAATCAAAATCAAAGTATGTACTCATACATAAGGTAGTGTGTGTATGTGTGTAGGTGTGAGTGTGTGTGTGTGTGTGTGTGTGTGTGTGTGTGTAAATAATAAATTAATAATGTTATTTTTACATTATTAATTCACACACACACACACACACACACACACACACACACACACACCTACACACATACACACACACACACACACACACACACACACACACACACACACACATACCTACACACACACTCACACCTACACACACACATACACACACACACACACACACACACACACACACATACACACACACACACACACACACACACACACACACACACACACACACACACCTACACACATACACACACACACACACACACACACACACACACACACACACACACACACACACACACACACATACCTACACACACACTCACACCTACACACACACATACACACACACACACACACACACACACACACACACACACACACACACATACCTACACACACACTCACACCTACACACACACACACACACACACACACACACATACACACACACACACACACACACACACACACATACCTACACACACACTCACACCTACACACACACATACACACACACACACACACACACACACACACATACACACACACACACACACACACACACACACACACATACCTACACACACACTCACACCTACACACACACACATACACACACACACACACACACACACACACACACATACACACTCACACCTACACACACACATACACACACACATACACACACACACACACACACACACACACACACACACACACACACACATACACACACACACACACACACACACACACACACACACACACACACACACACACTCACACCTACACACACACACACACACACACACACACACACACACACACACACACACACACACACACACATACACACACACACACACACACACACACACACACACACACATACACACACACACACACACACCTACACACATACACACACACACACACACACACACACACACACACACACACACACACACACACACACACACACACACACACACACACACACACACACAACATACACACACACACACACACACACACACACACACACACACATATATATATATATATATATATATATATACAGTAGGGCAACTATGATAGGTGGTTGGTCTGAAATGGAACTCTATAGTTGACATGTGAAATAATGGTTATTTGCTATTAAATAAATTACCAACCAGTTGGTGGCCTATGTCCAACATGGGGGCTGGGTTGACCACCCCCTGCCCATATTTGGCACCCCACTGCCCAGAAGATAAGAAATATAATTTACAGTCATAGCCTGGTCTAATTTAGGACCTGTCCCTGTTGGGAGCTTACCAACGAATGTACCTCAGATGAGCGACCCTATTCAGGTACACTTGGTGAGTAATAATGTTGCCTTATCCAGTATATCCTTTACTTTGTTCTCCCTAACTCTATCTACAGTTCAATCTGATCTTTCTTCTTTAAAAGGGGGCGTAACAGGGAAATATTTATTTATGGCCCCTCGGTAAATGGTAAGATTACTTCAGGTCCAGACCCATTCCAAATGTTATTATGTCTTCCCGAAATCGGGCCCCAGAGGCTTTCATGTCCCTACCTTAACCCTGTCTACATTCAAAACCCTATCCTCGCTTCCTAGACGATAAAAAACAAACTGACTTAACTCCTTTAAAAGGAAACGAAATTAAAATTGAAACGTTTCACTCTGCTTAAAACGGAAACGTCTAAAGGATGTCCTGGAAACGTGTAAGTTTCCTTCACAGTTAAGTAGTTTTACGTTAAGCTTCATTAAATAAGTTTGAAGAATAATTTCCAAACTCATGGCTAACTGTAACCACGAGTAAATATGAAGAAAGAAATAATTGTTAAAGCTTTGAAAATGTTCAAAATATTTGTGGGACTATTTTGCGTCATCTTTCCGTCAAGTCGCGTGATCATTTGAGCAAATAAACACTAAGCTAATAACAAATTAACGAAGGTAGAGTAAGTTCAAGGTTAAAATACTACGCTCTGCTTTGTAATGAATTCAAGAGTCGTGACATTTGAGTAATCGTGATTCCACTGACGACAGTTGCGCATCCGCGATAAACACGCATATATGACGTTTAATACGCATGTATGACGTATGAAGTTTAATAACTCGAATATGGCGATTTAACACTAGTATGTGGTCTTGGAAAAAGTACTTAGTTTCTAACCAAACCTTCAAATCCCTCAGTTTAGATTTACTTTGAGATTTTCGGGGAGAAAATAAGATGAAAATTTACTGCTATTTTCAATATAATGATTCTGTCCATGTGAGAAATTAGCCTTTTCTCCGCGAAGCTAGTGTAGGCGCAACGAAAACATTATTTAGATGCTGAGTCATCGTCTTAGTGCAGTTCTGTATAGTTGGCTGTCGACCGTCAATATTCGTTTCGATTAGTCAATCAGTATGACTTTGATGTGCGTCGTTCCATTGTTTTGTTTGTCAGTTCACTTCTAAGAGAAAATGAATTGTCTTATCTTTATCGGATAAACTAATTATAGATCAATCAGATAAAGGAGTTAGGGTGTTACTCTTTTACAGATGAAAAATTGGCTGACACAAACGGTGTTGGACAGTCGACGATATCAAACATTAAAAGGAGCAAACCTACCCTTTTAAACTTTGTGGCAATGCATGAAAATGAAAGTACTTAAACAAATTAAATGAAGGCCGCAATTAGCAAGAATTAGAAGATGTAGTGTTGGAGTGGTTGTTGCAAAAACGTTTTATGGGAAATCCCATTTCAGGTCCGATCCTTTGTGAAAAAGCTAAGATCTTAGCTGGAAAGCTTAGAACAAAATATAAAACTATAAAACAAAATTGTTTCTCCTCATTTCCAACACACATACAGTAATTAATACATATATATTTTATTTATGTTATAACTTTAAATAAGCATCTGATTTAGTGTTGAAAAGCTTCGGAACAATTCGTTCATCTTCGAGAATCTGACGCTGGTGACCCGCAACTGAATGATTTTCCTCAAGCCCTAAAGCTGTCGGATGCGTTAATAAATGTTTACTTTTATTACTTGTTTACTCTTATTATTAACTTTAATATTTACTTTATTAACTATTTACATTTAAAGTGCAAGTCTAACATGTTTTAGATATAAAGGATGAAAATTTATTTACGTCGTTTGTAGTGTGTTTCAGATCGAGGGTGAAAATGGATGTAATACTCCATCCCTAACTACAGAAGATATATTTATTGCGGTTTATCCAAGTGTTGGGTGTAACACAGAACTTGTCCCTTCAGCAAATGGCTCTAAAGCTGAAGGGGAAAAGACATTTGAAATCATGTTTAATTGATTACAAAAGATATTAAATAGAGGAATAAAATAAAAATAATAAAATTGTCTCACACATAAGGCACGAAGAAAAAATTAATAACCTAACTAATAAAGAAATGAAAGTAAATTTGCTAGGATAGTGCTTCATGATAGCAGAATAAGAAACCCAATCTTAGTTATAGGTTAAGGTAACTGCAGGAGGAATAAGGGGTGAATAACTCCAGAGGTAAGGGATGTTACCAAACCTAATAACAACAAACTAATGACGATGGAAATGGACTATTTACGACGAAGCTGCGGTAATTCGAGACTTAAAAGGGTTAGAAATGAACAAATTTGTAACGAAATGGAAATGGATGAAAGTATAAGAAAAGAGATAGAAAGAGGGAAATTGGGATGGTTTATACATGTGGTTAGGATAGCAGAAAACAGGTGGCGCCGAAATATATTAGAGTGGATTCCCCTTGAAAACAGAAATAGGATGGCCACGAAGAAGTTGGCGTGATGGCATCGACGAAACAATGACTTCCAGAAACATAGAAGCGGAATTAACATGCGACAGAAGGAATTGGGGGGGGGGGCGGAGAGGCGGCGACAGCTGTAATAGATTGACATTTATTACTAGACAATTATAACATTCGGTCTATCACGTACAAACACTTTTTGCAACACGTTTCTATGATTTTTTGGGAAATAATAATTTTTTACAGCAAAATAGCATTTGCATGTAGCCTACACTTGAACTTACACAGATTAATTTGAGCAGTAGTTCGTAGAAAAACGCTGCATACGTCACTCTGCAACAACTGTCATTAGTGGTGAGGTGTGTTTCGCGCTTTATTGCAGAATTAATAAGTTCTGATTAGCGATGTCAATCGCGTAATAAGGACTAATGATTTGATAAATTATGCAAATGATCAACAATCATGCGCTAGAGGCCGTGATCCTGTAATCTTACTGTTTAATTCCTTTAAAGATTGCTAAGGCTGTTTAATGACAGGAGGATGTCACGTGATATGGTGAGAAATTTATTTTCAAACTATTAACTGATTATCTTATTTCTATTGAGAGCAGATTAGTGCAAACTGTACACGAGTTACAAGTTAGTACGAAATAATAAAAGTGTTATTGGCTATTTTAGAAGAATATTCATTTGTACTTTTTACTTAGGTTATAAAGTGTTTTAAAATAATATAATTTATAAATTGGTTTTTTTAAAGATTTTACAAAATAGATTTACAGTGTAAATTGAATATTGGATACTGGGTTAGATAGAATGTTTGAGTGTAGTGTAATTATTATTAGTGTAATGAAATCAGAGGCCAAACATATTAGATACAGCCCCCAGTTGAGTTCTATTTTCAAACAAAAAGACTAATATACACGCACATAAATTATACGAATTTTTAAACATTTAGTTACACTTTTAAGAAATATTTCGGAGACATTTTAAGAGTGCAGCTGGCTGCCAAAACTACAGTTACAAAAAGAGAGACGTTTCAAAAAAGAAAGTTGAATGTTTCAGTAGATAGAATGCTAATGAAGCCTCTTACAGGCACTGTACTATAGTTACAAAACGTGTGATGTTTACAGTATGGCCGTCTCAACGGTCACAGGTGGAACTGCAGTTCCGCTCAAGGGAAGCATTTGTTACTTTAAAGAAGTTTATATTTATAAAAGTATAAAAGTTTTTCATTTCAATATCAAAAACACAATATTTTCGGTTAGAATGGAATAATCGAATCAAATCCTAACAAAATAAGATATACTTGTTTTAAGTGTTATATTTAATTTACTTACCGAAATTAATTTTATTGTAACAAAAATTACCCCTTACTTAAAAACGATAAATTTTGTGATAGTAATAAAAAAATTAATATTAATATTATTAACCAAATAACGAATAAATATTGTTTAAAAAATGGTCGTAATATAAAGCGTGATGATTTCAATAAATGTTTATAGTTATTATGAGTTTTTAATAACGAAACTACTTCTAATACTGCTGGCTATGAAACACAATTATTATGAGTTTTTAATAACGAAACTACTTCTAATACTGCTGGCTATGAAACACAATTATTATGAGTTTTTAATAACGAAACTACTTCTAATACTGCTGGCTATGAAACACAATATTTCCACTATAAGGACTAACTGAAATATTGTTAATGATACTCAATTCCTATTATTTTCACTTAGTGCTCAAACTCAGTTATTAGTTTGAGTGATATAACGAACAATTTCAATACATTGACTCATAGTAATTGGTGGCATAGAACTTAAAACATTAGTAACTCTTGAATTTTGTAGTCCATTAAGTTCGACGAAACTTATTTAATCACTTTAACATTAGTTTATGACAATCCGAACTTCTTTATTTAATTATTTATAATTTTGGCTGAGTATAACCGGCGCTTGCAAAAGGCTGTATAGATATAGCTACCGGCGCCTGCAAGAGGCTGCATAGATATAGCCCTTTAACTGTAAGTAACAAAATAAAGTCGAATTTGAAAGAAATAATTTGCAACCGTTGTAACAATAAATATTATCATGAAGACGCTTTCATATTGATTCAAAGCCGAATTAAATAATTTACTGAATTTAACCCAACATAAATTGTAAAAGAAAAATACAAAATGCAAAATAGTAGTTTTGATGATTAGATGTTTTTCAAAGGAATATCTTATAATTAACGTCTACCCATTATTATTCTTATTAATTTCCTCAGTTTTTTAATATCTATGCTTCTTCCAGTTTAGTTTATGGTCTCAAATTAGGAGTTTCTACATTTTTACTGGAGTGTTTCTAAGAACCTAATTGCTGGCAAAGATTTTAGGGATTTTAGGGCCAAATTTAAACTCCAGACTCACTCGTTATGTCTAAGTACTGCGTAGCAGGTAAGTTTGCGCAGGGGGGCGGGGGGTAGAATCCCGAAAATGCTTTTAGTCTTCTGTTATAATACATTGTAAGAATCTGGTTGCGCTTTTTTTATACTCACCGCCAAATCTCTTTCATGTAATGAATAAATATTATGTACTGATTCCCTACTAAATGTATGTTTTAATTTTCCAAATTGTTTTTGCTAATTCCGTTAAATTTTGAACAATACCATTGTTTTCCAAAGACTTCCTTTTGGAGGCTCCCATACTTCTACAGATTTCCAAACTTTTACATACTCAAATAATGAACCTTTCTAAAACTTTTTCTCATTACTTACATCTCATTGATACAAACTAGATTTCTATTACATAAAAAAAAGATGAGACATATTTAAATAAAACGTACAAGGCAGAAATTAAATCTCTCAAACCTATTAAAAACATTACAATTCAAGACTAAATTAACAGCCAAGGTAATTGAACACACTGCGGAAACGTACAAAATAAATAAAAACTTGAAAGTCTAGTTAGAAAGAATTAACACGAAATTTAATAAAAGGAATCTAGAAGAAGAGAAAATCTAAGTGGAAAAAGACTTTTTAAAACACTCTAACCGAGAGGCAGAAGGATAAGGTCCAGGGCAGAGTCATTAGCCAGTGGAGATTTGAAAGGCGTTTTATTGAAATCGACCACTTGATTGCTCTTATTCCAACTTTTACTCCGTTAAAAATGTTACTGAAGTTACATTCCGTGTTTGCCAATGTAATAATTGTGGTAAGGGACATGGTTATATAAGTGCGTTTCTAACACAGCTTGTTTCACCATACATATGATCTTTTACCATAACATTCTTATTACACATTATTATTATTTAACGGCAAACTAACATTATTTTTCCAATTAAAAAAAATACTTTTACTATAACATTTGGATAGATATATGGATCTTCCATTGACCATTGTGATTTCCCATGATTAATACATTTATAATTATTTAAGATCACAAAACATAATTCTTACTATTCAACCCGTTGAAAAATACTTCAAATGGGTCAAGTTTGAATTCTTTATTCTCATGACCAATAGAGAAAAAAGATGTTAAACTTCAAGTATGTGGAAAACCAAAAGGTTTAAAAAATACATTAAAAACCATTAAAGTCCAACACTTCAAACTCTGTATACTTGAAGTAGAATGTAGACTACAACTTTCTAATACAAAATTACAAACATTAATTCTATTGGCTGTTTATTTAAAATCATGACGTAAATAACAAATACAAGACGTACAAAAGACTCACATATTAATTATTTATTTACTAATACGCGTTTCAATGACAGTCTTCATCAACGGTAAGTGTTGCTATAAAACTTACAACCTTTACTCGCACACACTGCAACTTACAACTTCAGAGTTTGGGGTTGTAACAACCACTGGTGGTGAAGACTGTCACTGAAACGCGTATTAGTAAGTAAATGATTAATTTGTGAGTCTTTTATACGTCTTTAATTTGTTAATAACATAATATCACAAGCTAAGCTCAAAAATAAGTTTGTATAAGCGATGTAAATTTTAAATTAATATTTAATTCTTTATTCTTAACTTTATGCCAATACTTCTCTGAAGTTTAATGTATGTCCATTATTTACTGAAGGTAATTGTCCACGTTGACAGTTCTAGGATCAGTAAGACATATTTGCTTTTGCTCGTAAAAGTGAATTTGCTTCGAATCCGATGTTTTTTAACAAATCACTTATTTATTCAAACATTTACTATGTTAAATAAAATAGAATTTTAAAAAACTATTGGTATATATATATATAGCGATGATTTTTTTATTTTTAATAAATAAACAATTGTAAAAAACATTTAAAAAAAATAATAACAGGTTGTGATATATTAGTAAATACCAATACATTTTTTAAAAAATCGATAAGTACAAAGGAAAACTGACCTCATAACAAGTGGGGACCTCTAACCTTGGACGGTAAACCGAACTGGATATCCTAAGAGAAGAAAACAGATGAACTGGAGATACGGTGGGTCTTAGGTCGGTATTCTGAGTTGTGTCCCTACAATAAACGAAATGGAGTTGCAACACATGGCTTAGAACTAAGATATATACATATGTGTTTGTGTGTGTGTGTGTGTGTGTGTGTGTGTATTCCTTGAATATTTAGATAATATTGTTTTAACATTAGGGACATGTTATTTACATATGATCATTAAAATTTAAAAAATTCTTCCTGCTAGTTTCTATATATCACTTGGTTTTAATAAAAAGTACGAGTAATTAGATCAATGTGTTTATACGTTACGTACCGTGGCGTAGTACTTAGTAAGTAGTAATAGCTTAAACGAGGTTAAAACTTGAATTTTATTTAGCTTCCTAATTTTTTAGCAATGACTTTACGTCCAGCCCTATACAGTTGATGTACGAGTAAGGGAGTTGCGTAGCTTACTTGGTACTCAAGCTCGGGTTGCTACTCTGGTGATGCACCAAGTACCACTTTCAAAATGAAGTGTTGAGAACTATGGTTTCCCATAGAGCTGGACCCTTAGTCTATAGAGAGGGCTCCATGTTACGTCCGAAACTGCCATACATGGAGATCTCAAAACGAAGATGGTGAGAGAGAAACAGCAGTGAATCACTATGAGCGGCTCCAGCACACAGAACTCCGGCTGTCTCACAGATTGACTGAGTCGACTTTGGACCGTAACACCACGTCATCGGCAGTACTAGAGTATTAAATCAGTGTCGTTCACTGGTACAAGTCTGACATTTAACCGCCATCGGAAAGAAAGCTGATAGAATGGACTAGTCTTAATTGCAGTAAAAATAAAACTATAGAGGGGTGACTCACAAGACAAAAACTATTCGCTGTAATCGAAACGAATGAGAAGGTCAAGGAATTAAGAGTGTAAAAGAATTTTTATTGAGATTCTTTTCATAATTTTTATCTTTGTCACAAAATATGTTTACGATTATGCAGAAACATTGTCTTAAATAAATAATTACTACTGAAACTTATTCCATTTTGCATTAGTAAACAAGCTGATCGCAAACTATCTTGTTTGCAACGCACGACAGTTAATCTGTTTACGATTATGCAGAAACATTGTCTTAAATAAATAATTACTACTGAAACTTATTCCATTTTGTATTACTAAACAAGCTGCTCGCAAACTATCTTGTTTGCAACGCACGACAGTTAATCTGTTTACGATTATGCAGAAACATTGTCTTAAATAAATAATTACTACTGAAACTTATTCCATTTTGTATTACTAAACAAGCTGATCGCAAACTATCTTGTTTGCAACGCACGACAGTTAATCTGTTTACGATTATGCAGAAACATTGTCTTAAATAAATAATTACTACTGAAACTTATTCCATTTTGCATTAGTAAACAGCTGCTCGCAAACTATCTTGTTTGAAATGCACGACAGTTAATCTGTTTACGATTATGCAGAAACATTGTCTTAAATAAATAATTACTACTGAAACTTATTCCATTTTGCATTAGTAAACAGCTGCTCGCAAACTATCTTGTTTGAAATGCACGACAATTAATCTGTTTACGATTATGCAGAAACATTGTCTTAAATAAATAATTACTACTGAAACTTATTCCATTTTGTATTACTAAACAAGCTGCTCGCAAACTATCTTGTTTGCAACGCACGACAGTTAATCTGTTTACGATTATGCAGAAACATTGTCTTAAATAAATAATTACTACTGAAACTTATTCCATTTTGCATTAGTAAACAGCTGCTCGCAAACTATCTTGTTTGCAACGCACGACAGTTAATCTGTTTACGATTATGCAGAAACATTGTCTTAAATAAATAATTACTACTGAAACTTATTCCATTTTGCATTAGTAAACAGCTGCTCGCAAACTATCTTGTTTGCAACGCACGACAGTTAATCTGTTTACGATTATGCAGAAACATTGTCTTAAATAAATAATTACTACTGAAACTTATTCCATTTTGCATTAGTAAACAAGCTGCTCGCAAACTATCTTGTTTGAAACGCACGACAGTTAATCTGTTTACGATTATGCAGAAACATTGTCTTAAATAAATAATTACTACTGAAACTTATTCAATTTTGAGTTAGTAAACAGCTGCTCGCAAACTATCTTGTTTGAAACGCACGACAATTAATCTGTTTACGATTATGCAGAAACATTGTCTTAAATAAATAATTACTACTGAAACTTATTCCATTTTGCATTAGTAAACAGCTGATCGCAAACTATCTTGTTTGAAACGCACGACAATTAGACTGTTTACGATTATGCAGAAACATTGTCTTAAATAAATAATTACTACTGAAACTTATTCCATTTTGCATTAGTAAACAAGCTGCTCTCAAACTATCTTGTTTGAAACGCACGACAGTTAATCTGTTTACGATTATGCAGAAACATTGTCTTAAATAAATAATTACTACTGAAACTTATTCAATTTTGAGTTAGTAAACAGCTGCTCGCAAACTATCTTGTTTGAAACGCACGACAATTAATCTGTTTACGATTATGCAGAAACATTGTCTTAAATAAATAATTACTACTGAAACTTATTCCATTTTGCATTAGTAAACAAGCTGCTCGCAAACTATCTTGTTTGAAACGCACGACAATTAATCTGTTTACGATTATACAGAAACATTGTCTTAAATAAATAATTACTACTGAAACTTATTCAATTTTGCATTAGTAAACAAGCTGCTCGCAAACTATCTTGTTTGCAACGCACGACAATTAATCTGTTTACGATTATGCAGAAACATTGTCTTAAATAAATAATTACTACTGAAACTTATTCAATTTTGCATTAGTAAACAAGCTGCTCGCAAACTATCTTGTTTGCAACGCACGACAGTTAATCTGTTTACGATTATACAGAAACATTGTCTTAAATAAATAATTACTACTGAAACTTATTCAATTTTGCATTAGTAAACAAGCTGCTCGCAAACTATCTTGTTTGCAACGCACGACAGTTAATCTGTTTACGATTATACAGAAACATTGTCTTAAATAAATAATTACTACTGAAACTTATTCAATTTTGCATTAGTAAACAAGCTGCTCGCAAACTATCTTGTTTGCAACGCACGACAATTAATCTGTTTACGATTATGCAGAAACATTGTCTTAAATAAATAATTACTACTGAAACTTATTCCATTTTGCATTAGTAAACAAGCTGCTCGCAAACTATCTTGTTTGAAACGCACGACAATTAATCTGTTTACGATTATACAGAAACATTGTCTTAAATAAATAATTACTACTGAAACTTATTCAATTTTGCATTAGTAAACAAGCTGCTCGCAAACTATCTTGTTTGCAACGCACGACAATTAATCTGTTTACGATTATGCAGAAACATTGTCTTAAATAAATAATTACTACTGAAACTTATTCAATTTTGCATTAGTAAACAAGCTGCTCGCAAACTATCTTGTTTGCAACGCACGACAGTTAATCTGTTTACGATTATACAGAAACATTGTCTTAAATAAATAATTACTACTGAAACTTATTCAATTTTGCATTAGTAAACAAGCTGCTCGCAAACTATCTTGTTTGAAACGCACGACAATTAATCTGTTTACGATTATACAGAAACATTGTCTTAAATAAATAATTACTACTGAAACTTATTCAATTTTGCATTAGTAAACAAGCTGCTCGCAAACTATCTTGTTTGCAACGCACGACAATTAATCTGTTTACGATTATGCAGAAACATTGTCTTAAATAAATAATTACTACTGAAACTTATTCAATTTTGCATTAGTAAACAAGCTGCTCGCAAACTATCTTGTTTGCAACGCACGACAGTTAATCTGTTTACGATTATACAGAAACATTGTCTTAAATAAATAATTACTACTGAAACTTATTCAATTTTGCATTAGTAAACAAGCTGCTCGCAAACTATCTTGTTTGCAACGCACGACAATTAATCTGTTTACGATTATACAGAAACATTGTCTTAAATAAATAATTACTACTGAAACTTATTCAATTTTGCATTAGTAAACAAGCTGCTCGCAAACTATCTTGTTTGCAACGCACGACAATTAATCTGTTTACGATTATGCAGAAACATTGTCTTAAATAAATAATTACTACTGAAACCTATTCAATTTTGCATTAGTAAACAAGCTGCTCGCAAACTATCTTGTTTGCAACGCACGACAGTTAATCTGTTTACGATTATACAGAAACATTGTCTTAAATAAATAATTACTACTGAAACTTATTCAATTTTGCATTAGTAAACAAGCTGCTCGCAAACTATCTTGTTTGAAACGCACGACAATTAATCTGTTTACGATTATACAGAAACATTGTCTTAAATAAATAATTACTACTGAAACTTATTCAATTTTGCATTAGTAAACAAGCTGCTCGCAAACTATCTTGTTTGCAACGCACGACAATTAATCTGTTTACGATTATGCAGAAACATTGTCTTAAATAAATAATTACTACTGAAACTTATTCAATTTTGCATTAGTAAACAAGCTGCTCGCAAACTATCTTGTTTGCAACGCACGACAGTTAATCTGTTTACGATTATACAGAAACATTGTCTTAAATAAATAATTACTACTGAAACTTATTCAATTTTGCATTAGTAAACAAGCTGCTCGCAAACTATCTTGTTTGCAACGCACGACAATTAATCTGTTTATAACTTTTTATTAAAATAATTACAAATCAGTTTTTATCAAAACTTGATGCAATATAAATCAGTTTTAGTCCCTTTAATAACGGTATTAATCTTGCGATCAAACCCATTTGACGCAATTCAATTTTTTTTCAATCGATAGTTACACCGACAATTAACTGGTAAACCTTGGTAAACACGATTGCAAGGTTACACTGTGTTAGCGGCAAAAAATAGCCTGACACTGTCAGTAAATAGATTGCAATTAGTTGTGTTAAAGGAAATTAAAGTCGTTAGTGGGATTTATAGAAACGTGACCGTAAATATATATACAAAGCAAATTGTATAGACATTATTGAACTAATAAAATGATAGTATCCTTTTGTTTTAAGCCTAACAAAACAACGTTTTACAAGTGTAAGATATGGTGAAATCGCTCAGGAAAGAAGAAAAAAATTAATCAATGAAATATACTCTTCAGGAAAATCCTAATATAAGCAAAACCTATAAAAGCTTATTATAAAACAAACTATTTCTATAGCTAGTGATTAATTTAGTTGATTATGACCAATTACAGACAAAAAATTATAAAATAACCATTAATTACTTTTAAAACATTGCCCTATGTTTCTATAACAAGTTAGAATCTTCTTCACCACTTACATATTTATGTATAATATCATCCATCGCATAATTTCAAATATTCTAAACAACATTCATTCAAATCAGAGAGACACTGATACTTTAGAATAAAGGCAAATGTCACAAATTTCAATGTTATAAGCATAAAATCTGAAATTCTTTATTAAAATGTATTGATTACAAAAGCCCACAAAGAGAGAATTTTTTCTGCAATTGTCCTTTATAATTAACTAGGGGCTTATAGGGGCAAATGCCCCTTTTCATATTGAAACTAATTTTAAACTTTTGTATCTTAATTTTATTTATTACAAATTAAATTTATTATAATTCAATTATGTTTCCAAATTGATTTTTTTAACTAATCCTTTTTCCAATATGTATTCTAATTCCATCATAAGATTTTACTCCACCCAGCGCAGCATAAAGTTGACCATTTATAAATTGGTCAATTGAAGCCCTGCTCTTAGGAATGTTTGACCCTGACCCTTATTTATAGTTACGGAAAATCTTAGTGCAATTTGGTTTATTTTAATTTGAAAGGCGTGTTAGGATCTGTTGATATTAATTTAATTCTTGGTAGAACTATGTTTCTCTTCCAGAACCAGTGATTATTTCTAATTTAATACACTTGTCAAACATATCTAGCACGATAAGACGTACTCCATTAACTAAACCTGGTCCCAAGTTCTTATTTCTAATTTAATACACTTGTCAAACATATCTAGCACGATAAGACGTACTCCATTAACTAAACCTGATCCCAAGCTCTTATTTCTAATTTAATACACTTGTCAAACATATCTAGCACGATAAGACGTACTCCATTAACTAAACCTGATCCCAAGTTCTTATTTCTAATTTAATACACTTGTCAAACATATCTAGCACAATAAGACGTACTCCATTAACTAAACCTGATCCCAAGTTCTTATTTCTAATTTGATACACTTGTCAAACATATCTAGCACGATAAGACGTACTCCATTAACTAAACCTGGTCCCAAGTTCTTATTTCTAATTTAATAACTTGTCAAACATATCTAGCACGATAAGACGTACTCCATTAACTAAACCTGGTCCCAAGTTCTTATTTCTAATTTGATACACTTGTCAAACATATCTAGCACGATAAGACGTACTCCATTAACTAAACCTGGTCCCAAGTTCTTATTTCTAATTTAATACACTTGTCAAACATATCTAGCACGATAAGACGTACTCCATTAACTAAACCTGATCCCAAGTTCTTATTTCTAATTTAATACACTTGTCAAACATATCTAGCACGATAAGACGTACTCCATTAACTAAACCTGGTCCCAAGTTCTTATTTCTAATTTAATACACTTGTCAAACATATCTAGCACGATAAGACGTACTCCATTAACTAAACCTGGTCCCAAGTTCTTATTTCTAATTTAATACACTTGTCAAACATATCTAGCACGATAAGACGTACTCCATTAACTAAACCTGATCCCAAGTTCTTATTTCTAATTTAATACACTTATCAAACATATCTAGCACGATAAGACGTACTCCATTAACTAAACCTGGTCCCAAGTTCTTATTTCTAATTTAATACACTTGTCAAACATATCTAGCACGATAAGACGTACTCCATTAACTAAACCTGGTCCCAAGTTCTTATTTCTAATTTAATACACTTGTCAAACATATCTAGCACTATAAGACGTACTCCATTAACTAAACCTGATCCCAAGTTCTTATTTCTAATTTAATACACTTGTCAAACATATCTAGCACGATAAGACGTACTCCATTAACTAAACCTGATCCCAAGTTCTTATTTCTAATTTAATACACTTGTCAAACATATCTAGCACGATAAGACGTACTCCATTAACTAAACCTGATCCCAAGTTCTTATTTCTAATTTAATACACTTGTCAAACATATCTAGCACGATAAGACGTACTCCATTAACTAAACCTGATCCCAAGTTCTTATTTCTAATTTAATACACTTGTCAAACATATCTAGCACGATAAGACGTACTCCATTAACTAAACCTGATCCCAAGCTCTTATTTCTAATTTAATACACTTGTCAAACATATCTAGCACGATAAGACGTACTCCATTAACTAAACCTGATCCCAAGTTCTTATTTCTAATTTAATACACTTGTCAAACATATCTAGCACGATAAGACGTACTCCATTAACTAAACCTGATCCCAAGTTCTTATTTCTAATTTAATACACTTGTCAAACATATCTAGCACGATAAGACGTACTCCATTAACTAAACCTGATCCCAAGTTCTTATTTCTAATTTAATACACTTGTCAAACATATCTAGCACGATAAGACGTACTCCATTAACTAAACCTGGTCCCAAGTTCTTATTTCTAATTTAATACACTTGTCAAACATATCTAGCACGATAAGACGTACTCCATTAACTAAACCTGGTCCCAAGTTCTTATTTCTAATTTAATACACTTGTCAAACATATTTGCACGATAAGACGTACTCCATTAACTAAACCTGATCCCAAGTTCTTATTTCTAATTTAATACACTTGTCAAACATATCTAGCACGATAAGACGTACTCCATTAACTAAACCTGGTCCCAAGTTCTTATTTTTAATTTAATACACTTGTCAAACATATCTAGCACGATAAGACGTACTCCATTAACTAAACCTGATCCCAAGTTCTTATTTATAATTTGATACACTTGTCAAACATATCTAGCACGATAAGACGTACTCCATTAACTAAACCTGGTCCCAAGTTCTTATTTCTAATTTAATACACTTGTCAAACATATCTAGCACGATAAGACGTACTCCATTAACTAAACCTGGTCCCAAGTTCTTATTTCTAATTTAATACACTTGTCAAACATATCTAGCACGATAAGACGTACTCCATTAACTAAACCTGGTCCCAAGTTCTTATTTCTAATTTAATACACTTGTCAAACATATCTAGCACGATAAGACGTACTCCATTAACTAAACCTGATCCCAAGTTCTTATTTCTAATTTAATACACTTGTCAAACATATCTAGCACGATAAGACGTACTCCATTAACTAAACCTGATCCCAAGTTCTTATTTCTAATTTATTACACTTGTCAAACATATCTAGCACGATAAGACGTACTCCATTAACTAAACCTGATCCCAAGTTCTTATTTCTAATTTAATACACTTGTCAAATATATCTAGCACGATAAGACGTACTCCATTAACTAAACCTGATCCCAAGTTCTTATTTCTAATTTAATACACTTGTCAAACATATCTAGCACGATAAGACGTACTCCATTAACTAAACCTGATCCCAAGTTCTTATTTCTAATTTAATACACTTGTCAAACATATCTAGCACGATAAGACGTACTCCATTAACTAAACCTGATCCCAAGTTCTTATTTCTAATTTAATACACTTGTCAAACATATCTAGCACGATAAGACGTACTCCATTAACTAAACCTGATCCCAAGTTCTTATTTCTAATTTAATACACTTGTCAAACATATCTAGCACGATAAGACGTACTCCATTAACTAAACCTGATCCCAAGTTCTTATTTCTAATTTAATACACTTGTCAAACATATCTAGCACGATAAGACGTACTCCATTAACTAAACCTGATCCCAAGTTCTTATTTCTAATTTAATACACTTGTCAAACATATCTAGCACGATAAGACGTACTCCATTAACTAAACCTGATCCCAAGTTCTTATTTCTAATTTAATACACTTGTCAAACATATCTAGCACGATAAGACGTACTCCATTAACTAAACCTGATCCCAAGTTCTTATTTCTAATTTAATACACTTGTCAAACATATCTAGCACGATAAGACGTACTCCATTAACTAAACCTGGTCCCAAGTTCTTATTTCTAATTTAATACACTTGTCAAACATATCTAGCACGATAAGACGTACTCCATTAACTAAACCTGGTCCCAAGTTCTTATTTCTAATTTAATACACTTGTCAAACATATCTAGCACGATAAGACGTACTCCATTAACTAAACCTGATCCCAAGTTCTTATTTCTAATTTAATACACTTGTCAAACATATCTAGCACGATAAGACGTACTCCATTAACTAAACCTGGTCCCAAGTTCTTATTTCTAATTTAATACACTTGTCTAACATATCTAGCACGATAAGACGTAGTCCATTAACTAAACCTGATCCCTAGTTCTTATTTCTAATTTGATACACTTGTCAAACATATCTAGCACGATAAGACGTACTCCATTAACTAAACCTGGTCCCAAGTTCTTATTTCTAATTTAATACACTTGTCAAACATATCTAGCACGATAAGACGTACTCCATTAACTAAACCTGGTCCCAAGTTCTTATTTCTAATTTAATACACTTGTCAAACATATCTAGCACGATAAGACGTACTCCATTAACTAAACCTGATCCCAAGTTCTTATTTCTAATTTAATACACTTGTCAAACATATCTAGCACGATAAGACGTACTCCATTAACTAAACCTGATCCCAAGTTCTTATTTCTAATTTAATACACTTGTCAAACATATCTAGCACGATAAGACGTACTCCATTAACTAAACCTGATCCCAAGTTCTTATTTCTAATTTAATACACTTGTCAAACATATCTAGCACGATAAGACGTACTCCATTAACTAAACCTGATCCCAAGTTCTTATTTCTAATTTAATACACTTGTCAAACATATCTAGCACGATAAGACGTACTCCATTAACTAAACCTGATCCCAAGTTCTTATTTCTAATTTAATACACTTGTCAAACATATCTAGCACGATAAGACGTACTCCATTAACTAAACCTGATCCCAAGTTCTTATTTCTAATTTAATACACTTGTCAAACATATCTAGCACGATAAGACGTACTCCATTAACTAAACCTGATCCCAAGTTCTTATTTCTAATTTAATACACTTGTCAAACATATCTAGCACGATAAGACGTACTCCATTAACTAAACCTGATCCCAAGTTCTTATTTCTAATTTAATACACTTGTCAAATATATCTAGCACGATAAGACGTACTCCATTAACTAAACCTGATCCCAAGTTCTTATTTCTAATTTAATACACTTGTCAAACATATCTAGCACGATAAGACGTACTCCATTAACTAAACCTGATCCCAAGTTCTTATTTCTAATTTAATACACTTGTCAAACATATCTAGCACGATAAGACGTACTCCATTAACTAAACCTGATCCCAAGTTCTTATTTCTAATTTAATACACTTGTCAAACATATCTAGCACGATAAGACGTACTCCATTAACTAAACCTGATCCCAAGTTCTTATTTCTAATTTAATACACTTGTCAAACATATCTAGCACGATAAGACGTACTCCATTAACTAAACCTGATCCCAAGTTCTTATTTCTAATTTAATACACTTGTCAAACATATCTAGCACGATAAGACGTACTCCATTAACTAAACCTGATCCCAAGTTCTTATTTCTAATTTAATACACTTGTCAAACATATCTAGCACGATAAGACGTACTCCATTAACTAAACCTGATCCCAAGTTCTTATTTCTAATTTAATACACTTGTCAAACATATCTAGCACGATAAGACGTACTCCAATTACTAAACCTGATCCCAAGTTCTTATTTCTAATTTAATACACTTGTCAAACATATCTAGCACTATAAGACGTACTCCATTAACTAAACCTGATCCCAAGTTCTTATTTCTAATTTAATACACTTGTCAAACATATCTAGCACGATAAGACGTACTCCATTAACTAAACCTGATCCCAAGTTCTTATTTCTAATTTAATACACTTGTCAAACATATCTAGCACGATAAGACGTACTCCATTAACTAAACCTGGTCCCAAGTTCTTATTTCTAATTTAATACACTTGTCAAACATATCTAGCACGATAAGACGTACTCCATTAACTAAACCTGGTCCCAAGTTCTTATTTCTAATTTAATACACTTGTCAAACATATCTAGCACGATAAGACGTACTCCATTAACTAAACCTGATCCCAAGTTCTTATTTCTAATTTAATGCACTTGTCAAACATATCTAGCACGATAAGACGTACTCCATTAACTAAACCTGGTCCCAAGTTCTTATTTCTAATTTAATACACTTGTCAAACATATCTAGCACGATAAGACGTACTCCATTAACTAAACCTGATCCCAAGTTCTTATTTCTAATTTAATACACTTGTCAAACATATCTAGCACAATAAGACGTACTCCATTAACTAAACCTGATCCCAAGTTCTTATTTCTAATTTAATACACTTGTCAAACATATCTAGCACGATAAGACGTACTCCATTAACTAAACCTGATCCCAAGTTCTTATTTCTAATTTAATACACTTGTCAAACATATCTAGCACGATAAGACGTACTCCATTAACTAAACCTGATCCCAAGTTCTTATTTCTAATTTAATACACTTGTCAAACATATCTAGCACGATAAGACGTACTCCATTAACTAAACCTGATCCCAAGTTCTTATTTCTAATTTAATACACTTGTCAAACATATCTAGCACGATAAGACGTACTCCATTAACTAAACCTGATCCCAAGTTCTTATTTCTAATTTAATACACTTGTCAAACATATCTAGCACGATAAGACGTACTCCATTAACTAAACCTGATCCCAAGTTCTTATTTCTAATTTAATACACTTGTCAAACATATCTAGCACGATAAGACGTACTCCATTAACTAAACCTGATCCCAAGTTCTTATTTCTAATTTAATACACTTGTCAAACATATCTAGCACGATAAGACGTACTCCATTAACTAAACCTGATCCCAAGTTCTTATATCTAATTTAATACACTTGTCAAATATATCTAGCACGATAAGACGTACTCCATTAACTAAACCTGATCCCAAGTTCTTATTTCTAATTTAATACACTTGTCAAACATATCTAGCACGATAAGACGTACTCCATTAACTAAACCTGATCCCAAGTTCTTATTTCTAATTTAATACACTTGTCAAACATATCTAGCACGATAAGACGTACTCCATTAACTAAACCTGATCCCAAGTTCTTATTTCTAATTTAATACACTTGTCAAACATATCTAGCACGATAAGACGTACTCCATTAACTAAACCTGATCCCAAGTTCTTATTTCTAATTTAATACACTTGTCAAACATATCTAGCACGATAAGACGTACTCCATTAACTAAACCTGATCCCAAGTTCTTATTTCTAATTTAATACACTTGTCAAACATATCTAGCACGATAAGACGTACTCCATTAACTAAACCTGATCCCAAGTTCTTATTTCTAATTTAATACACTTGTCAAACATATCTAGCACGATAAGACGTACTCCATTAACTAAACCTGATCCCAAGTTCTTATTTCTAATTTAATACACTTGTCAAACATATCTAGCACGATAAGACGTACTCCAATTACTAAACCTGATCCCAAGTTCTTATTTCTAATTTAATACACTTGTCAAACATATCTAGCACGATAAGACGTACTCCATTAACTAAACCTGATCCCAAGTTCTTATTTCTAATTTAATACACTTGTCAAACATATCTAGCACGATAAGACGTACTCCATTAACTAAACCTGATCCCAAGTTCTTATTTCTAATTTAATACACTTGTCAAACATATCTAGCACGATAAGACGTACTCCATTAACTAAACCTGGTCCGAAGTTCTTATTTCTAATTTAATACACTTGTCAAACATATCTAGCACGATAAGACGTACTCCATTAACTAAACCTGGTCCCAAGTTCTTATTTCTAATTTAATACACTTGTCAAACATATCTAGCACGATAAGACGTACTCCATTAACTAAACCTGATCCCAAGTTCTTATTTCTAATTTAATACACTTGTCAAACATATCTAGCACGATAAGACGTACTCCATTAACTAAACCTGGTCCCAAGTTCTTATTTCTAATTTAATACACTTGTCAAACATATCTAGCACGATAAGACGTACTCCATTAACTAAACCTGATCCCAAGTTCTTATTTCTAATTTAATACACTTGTCAAACATATCTAGCACAATAAGACGTACTCCATTAACTAAACCTGATCCCAAGTTCTTATTTCTAATTTAATACACTTGTCAAACATATCTAGCACGATAAGACGTACTCCATTAACTAAACCTGATCCCAAGTTCTTATTTCTAATTTAATACACTTGTCAAACATATCTAGCACGATAAGACGTACTCCATTAACTAAACCTGATCCCAAGTTCTTATTTCTAATTTAATACACTTGTCAAACATATCTAGCACGATAAGACGTACTCCAATTACTAAACCTGATCCCAAGTTCTTATTTCTAATTTAATACACTTGTCAAACATATCTAGCACGATAAGACGTACTCCATTAACTAAACCTGATCCCAAGTTCTTATTTCTAATTTAATACACTTGTCAAACATATCTAGCACGATAAGACGTACTCCATTAACTAAACCTGATCCCAAGTTCTTATTTCTAATTTAATACACTTGTCAAACATATCTAGCACGATAAGACGTACTCCATTAACTAAACCTGGTCCCAAGTTCTTATTTCTAATTTAATACACTTGTCAAACATATCTAGCACGATAAGACGTACTCCATTAACTAAACCTGGTCCCAAGTTCTTATTTCTAATTTAATACACTTGTCAAACATATCTAGCACGATAAGACGTACTCCATTAACTAAACCTGATCCCAAGTTCTTATTTCTAATTTAATACACTTGTCAAACATATCTGGCACGATAAGACGTACTCCATTACCTAAACCTGGTCCCAAGTTCTTATTTCTAATTTAATACACTTGTCAAACATATCTAGCACGATAGGACGTACTCCATTAACTAAACCTGATCCCAAGTTCTTATTTCTAATTTGATACACTTGTCAAACATATCTAGCACGATAAGACGTACTCCATTAACTAAACCTGGTCCCAAGTTCTTATTTCTAATTTAATACACTTGTCAAACATATCTAGCACGATAAGACGTACTCCATTAACTAAACCTGGTCCCAAGTTCTTATTTCCAATTTAATACACTTGTCAAACATATCTAGCACGATAAGACGTACTCCATTAACTAAACCTGATCCCAAGTTCTTATTTCTAATTTAATACACTTGTCAAACATATCTAGCACGATAAGACGTACTCCATTAACTAAACCTGATCCCAAGTTCTTATTACTAATTTAATACACTTGTCAAACATATCTAGCACGATAAGACGTACTCCATTTACTAAACCTGATCCCAAGTTCTTATTTCTAATTTAATACACTTGTCAAACATATCTAGCACGATAAGACGTACTCCATTAACTAAACCTGATCCCAAGTTCTTATTTCTAATTTAATACACTTGTCAAACATATCTAGCACGATAAGACGTACTCCATTAACTAAACCTGATCCCAAGTTCTTATTTCTAATTTAATACACTTGTCAAACATATCTAGCACGATAAGACGTACTCCATTAACTAAACCTGATCCCAAGTTCTTATTTCTAATTTAATGCACTTGTCAAACATATCTAGCACGATAAGACGTACTCCATTAACTAAACCTGATCCCAAGTTCTTATTTCTAATTTAATACACTTGTCAAACATATCCAGCACGATAAGACGTACTCCATTAACTAAACCTGATCCCAAGTTCTTATTTCTAATTTAATACACTTGTCAAACATAACTAGCACGATAAGACGTACTCCATTAACTAAACCTGATCCCAAGTTCTTATTTCTAATTTGATACACTTGTCAAACATATCTAGCACGATAAGACGTACTCCATTAACTATACCTGATCCCAAGTTCTTATTTCTAATTTAATACACTTGTCAAACATATCTAGCACGATAAGACGTACTCCATTAACTAAACCTGATCCCAAGTTCTTATTTCTAATTTAATACACTTGTCAAACATATCTAGCACGATAAGACGTACTCCATTAACTAAACCTTATCCCAAGTTCTTATTTCTAATTTAATACACTTGTCAAACATATCTAGCACGATAAGACGTACTCCATTAACTAAACCTGATCCCAAGTTCTTATTTCTAATTTAATACACTTGTCAAACATATCTAGCACGATAAGACGTACTCCATTAACTAAACCTGATCCCAAGTTCTTATTTCTAATTTAATACACTTGTCAAACATATCTAGCACGATAAGACGTACTCCATTAACTAAACCTGATCCCAAGTTCTTATTTCTAATTTGATACACTTGTCAAACATATCTAGCACGATAAGACGTACTCCATTAACTATACCTGATCCCAAGTTCTTATTTCTAATTTAATACACTTGTCAAACATATCTAGCACGATAAGACGTACTCCATTAACTAAACCTGATCCCAAGTTCTTATTTCTAATTTAATACACTTGTCAAACATATCTAGCACGATAAGACGTACTCCATTAACTAAACCTGATCCCAAGTTCTTATTTCTAATTTAATACACTTGTCAAACATATCTAGCACGATAAGACGTACTCCATTAACTAAACCTGATCCCAAGTTCTTATTTCTAATTTAATACACTTGTCAAACATATCTAGCACGATAAGACGTACTCCATTAACTAAACCTGATCCCAAGTTCTTATTTCTAATTTAATACACTTGTCAAACATATCTAGCACGATAAGACGTACTCCATTAACTAAACCTGATCCCAAGTTCTTATTTCTAATTTAATACACTTGTCAAACATATCTAGCACGATAAGACGTACTCCAATTACTAAACCTGATCCCAAGTTTTTATTTCTAATTTAATACACTTGTCAAACATATCTAGCACGATAAGACGTACTCCATTAACTAAACCTGATCCCAAGTTCTTATTTCTAATTTAATACACTTGTCAAACATATCTAGCACGATAAGACGTACTCCATTAACTAAACCTGATCCCAAGTTCTTATTTCTAATTTAATACACTTGTCAAACATATCTAGCACGATAAGACGTACTCCATTAACTAAACCTGGTCCCAAGTTCTTATTTCTAATTTAATACACTTGTCAAACATATCTAGCACGATAAGACGTACTCCATTAACTAAACCTGGTCCCAAGTTCTTATTTCTAATTTAATACACTTGTCAAACATATCTAGCACGATAAGACGTACTCCATTAACTAAACCTGATCCCAAGTTCTTATTTCTAATTTAATACACTTGTCAAACATATCTAGCACGATAAGACGTACTCCATTAACTAAACCTGGTCCCAAGTTCTTATTTCTAATTTAATACCCTTGTCAAACATATCTAGCACGATAAGACGTACTCCATTAACTAAACCTGATCCCAAGTTCTTATTTCTAATTTAATACACTTGTCAAACATATCTAGCACAATAAGACGTACTCCATTAACTAAACCTGATCCCAAGTTCTTATTTCTAATTTAATACACTTGTCAAACATATCTAGCACGATAAGACGTACTCCATTAACTAAAGCTGATCCCAAGTTCTTATTTCTAATTTAATACACTTGTCAAACATATCTAGCACGATAAGACGTACTCCATTAACTAAACCTGATCCCAAGTTCTTATTTCTAATTTAATACACTTGTCAAACATATCTAGCACGATAAGACGTACTCCAATTACTAAACCTGATCCCAAGTTCTTAATTCTAATTTAATACACTTGTCAAACATATCTAGCACGATAAGACGTACTCCATTAACTAAACCTGATCCCAAGTTCTTATTTCTAATTTAATACACTTGTCAAACATATCTAGCACGATAAGACGTACTCCATTAACTAAACCTGATCCCAAGTTCTTATTTCTAATTTAATACACTTGTCAAACATATCTAGCACGATAAGACGTACTCCATTAACTAAACCTGGTCCCAAGTTCTTATTTCTAATTTAATACACTTGTCAAACATATCTAGCACGATAAGACGTACTCCATTAACTAAACCTGGTCCCAAGTTCTTATTTCTAATTTAATACACTTGTCAAACATATCTAGCACGATAAGACGTACTCCATTAACTAAACCTGATCCCAAGTTCTTATTTCTAATTTAATACACTTGTCAAACATATCTAGCACGATAAGACGTACTCCATTAACTAAACCTGGTCCCAAGTTCTTATTTCTAATTTAATACACTTGTCAAACATATCTAGCACGATAGGACGTACTCCATTAACTAAACCTGATCCCAAGTTCTTATTTCTAATTTGATACACTTGTCAAACATATCTAGCACGATAAGACGTACTCCATTAACTAAACCTGGTCCCAAGTTCTTATTTCTAATTTAATACACTTGTCAAACATATCTAGCACGATAAGACGTACTCCATTAACTAAACCTGGTCCCAAGTTCTTATTTCCAATTTAATACACTTGTCAAACATATCTAGCACGATAAGACGTACTCCATTAACTAAACCTGATCCCAAGTTCTTATTTCTAATTTAATACACTTGTCAAACATATCTAGCACGATAAGACGTACTCCATTAACTAAACCTGATCCCAAGTTCTTATTACTAATTTAATACACTTGTCAAACATATCTAGCACGATAAGACGTACTCCATTTACTAAACCTGATCCCAAGTTCTTATTTCTAATTTAATACACTTGTCAAACATATCTAGCACGATAAGACGTACTCCATTAACTAAACCTGATCCCAAGTTCTTATTTCTAATTTAATACACTTGTCAAACATATCTAGCACGATAAGACGTACTCCATTAACTAAACCTGATCCCAAGTTCTTATTTCTAATTTAATACACTTGTCAAACATATATAGCACGATAAGACGTACTCCATTAACTAAACCTGATCCCAAGTTCTTATTTCTAATTTAATGCACTTGTCAAACATATCTAGCACGATAAGACGTACTCCATTAACTAAACCTGATCCCAAGTTCTTATTTCTAATTTAATACACTTGTCAAACATATCTAGCACGATAAGACGTACTCCATTAACTAAACCTGATCCCAAGTTCTTATTTCTAATTTAATACACTTGTCAAACATAACTAGCACGATAAGACGTACTCCATTAACTAAACCTGATCCCAAGTTCTTATTTCTAATTTGATACACTTGTCAAACATATCTAGCACGATAAGACGTACTCCATTAACTATACCTGATCCCAAGTTCTTATTTCTAATTTAATACACTTGTCAAACATATCTAGCACGATAAGACGTACTCCATTAACTAAACCTGATCCCAAGTTCTTATTTCTAATTTAATACACTTGTCAAACATATCTAGCACGATAAGACGTACTCCATTAACTAAACCTGATCCCAAGTTCTTATTTCTAATTTAATACACTTGTCAAACATATCTAGCACGATAAGACGTACTCCATTAACTAAACCTGATCCCAAGTTCTTATTTCTAATTTAATACACTTGTCAAACATATCTAGCACGATAAGACGTACTCCATTAACTAAACCTGATCCCAAGTTCTTATTTCTAATTTAATACACTTGTCAAACATATCTAGCACGATAAGACGTACTCCATTAACTAAACCTGATCCCAAGTTCTTATTTCTAATTTGATACACTTGTCAAACATATCTAGCACGATAAGACGTACTCCATTAACTATACCTGATCCCAAGTTCTTATTTCTAATTTAATACACTTGTCAAACATATCTAGCACGATAAGACGTACTCCATTAACTAAACCTGATCCCAAGTTCTTATTTCTAATTTAATACACTTGTCAAACATATCTAGCACGATAAGACGTTCTCCATTAACTAAACCTGATCCCAAGTTCTTATTTCTAATTTAACACACTTGTCAAACATATCTAGCACGATAAGACGTACTCCATTAACTAAACCTGGTCCCAAGTTCTTATTTCTAATTTGATACACTTGTCAAACATATCTAGCACGATAAGACGTACTCCATTAACTATACCTGATCCCAAGTTCTTATTTCTAATTTAATACACTTGTCAAACATATCTAGCACGATAAGACGTACTCCATTAACTAAACCTTATCCCAAGTTCTTATTTCTAATTTAATACACTTGTCAAACATATCTAGCACGATAAGACGTACTCCATTAACTAAACCTGATCCCAAGTTCTTATTTCTAATTTGATACACTTGTCAAACATATCTAGCACGATAAGACGTACTCCATTAACTATACCTGATCCCAAGTTCTTATTTCTAATTTAATACACTTGTCAAACATATCTAGCACGATAAGACGTACTCCATTAACTAAACCTTATCCCAAGTTCTTATTTCTAATTTAATACACTTGTCAAACATATCTAGCACGATAAGACGTACTCCATTAACTAAACCTGATCCCAAGTTCTTTTTTCTAATTTAATACACTTGACAAACATATCTAGCACGATAAGACGTACTCCATTAACTAAACCTGATCCCAAGTTCTTATTTCTAATTTAATACACTTGTCAAACATATCTAGCACGATAAGACGTACTCCATTAACTAAACCTTATCCCAAGTTCTTATTTCTAATTTAATACACTTGTCAAACATATCTAGCACGATAAGACGTACTCCATTAACTAAACCTAATCCCAAGTTCTTATTTCTAATTTAATACACTTGACAAACATATCTACTACAATAAGACGTACTCCATTAACTAAACCTGGTCCCAAGTTCTTATTTCTAATTTAATACACTTGACAAACATATCTACTACAATAAGACGTACTCCATTAACTAAACCTAATCCCAAATTCTTATTTCTAATTTAATACACTTGCCAAACATATCTAGCACGATAAGACGTACTCCATTAACTAAACCTAATCCCAAGTTCTTATTTCTAATTTAATACACTTGACAAACATATCTACTACAATAAGACGTACTCCATTAACTAAACCTGGTCCCAAGTTCTTATTTCTAATTTAATACACTTGACAAACATATCTACTACAATAAGACGTACTCCATTAACTAAACCTAATCCCAAGTTCTTATTTCTAATTTGATACACTTGACAAACATATCTAGCACGATAAGACGTACTCCATTAACTAAACCTAATCCCAAGTTCTTATTTCTAATTTAATACACTTGCCAAACATATCTAGCACGATAAGACGTACTCCATTAACTAAACCTGGTCCCAAGTTCTTATTTCTAATTTAATACACTTGTCAAACATATCTAGCACGATAAGACGTACTCCATTAACTAAACCTTATCCCAAGTTCTTATTTCTAATTTAATACACTTGTCAAACATATCTAGCACGATAAGACGTACTCCATTAACTAAACCTGATCCCAAGTTCTTATTTCTAATTTAATACACTTGTCAAACATATCTAGCACGATAAGACGTACTCCATTAACTAAACCTGATCCCAAGTTCTTATTTCTAAGTTAATACACTTGTCAAACATATCTAGCACGATAAGACGTACTCCATTA
Organism: Prosapia bicincta; assembly: GCA_036971475.1. NCBI lineage: Eukaryota > Metazoa > Arthropoda > Insecta > Hemiptera > Cercopidae > Prosapia > Prosapia bicincta. The sequence continues at coordinate 1,935,950 of JBAIZL010000406.1, forward strand.
ACTAAACCTGATCCCAAGTTCTTATTTCTAATTTAATACACTTGTCAAACATATCTAGCACGATAAGACGTACTCCATTAACTAAACCTGATCCCAAGTTCTTATTTCTAATTTAATACACTTGACAAACATATCTACTACAATAAGACGTGCTTCATTAACTAAACCTGGTCCCAAGTTCTTATTTCTAATTTAATACACTTGTCAAACATATCTATCACGATAAGACGTACTCCATTATCTAAACCTGGTCCCAAGTTCTTATTTCTAATTTAATACACTTGTCAAACATATCTAGCACGATAAGACGTACTCCATTAACTAAACCTGATCCCAAGTTCTTATTTCTAATTTAATACACTTGACAAACATATCTACTACAATAAGACGTACTTCATTAACTAAACCTGGTCCCAAGTTCTTATTTCTAATTTAATACACTTGACAAACATATCTACTACAATAAGACGTACTTCATTAACTAAACCTGGTCCCAAGTTCTTATTTCTAATTTAATACACTTGTCAAACATATCTAGCACGATAAGACGTACTCCATTAACTAAACCTGGTCCCAAGTTCTTATTTCTAATTTAATACACTTGTCAAACATATCTAGCACGATAAGACGTACTCCATTAACTAAACCTGATCCCAAGTTCTTATTTCTAATTTAATACACTTGTCAAACATATCTAGCACGATAAGACGTACTCCATTAACTAAACCTGATCCCAAGTTCTTATTTCTAATTTAATACACTTGTCAAACATATCTAGCACGATAAGACGTACTCCATTAACTAAACCTTATCCCAAGTTCTTATTTCTAATTTAATACACTTGTCAAACATATCTAGCACGATAAGACGTACTCCATTAACTAAACCTGATCCCAAGTTCTTATTTCTAATTTAATACACTTGTCAAACATATCTAGCACGATAAGACGTACTCCATTAACTAAACCTGATCCCAAGTTCTTATTTCTAATTTAATACACTTGTCAAACATATCTAGCACGATAAGACGTACTCCATTAACTAAACCTGATCCCAAGTTCTTATTTCTAATTTGATACACTTGTCAAACATATCTAGCACGATAAGACGTACTCCATTAACTATACCTGATCCCAAGTTCTTATTTCTAATTTAATACACTTGTCAAACATATCTAGCACGATAAGACGTACTCCATTAACTAAACCTGATCCCAAGTTCTTATTTCTAATTTAATACACTTGTCAAACATATCTAGCACGATAAGACGTTCTCCATTAACTAAACCTGATCCCAAGTTCTTATTTCTAATTTAACACACTTGTCAAACATATCTAGCACGATAAGACGTACTCCATTAACTAAACCTGGTCCCAAGTTCTTATTTCTAATTTGATACACTTGTCAAACATATCTAGCTCGATAAGACGTACTCCATTAACTATACCTGATCCCAAGTTCTTATTTCTAATTTAATACACTTGTCAAACATATCTAGCACGATAAGACGTACTCCATTAACTAAACCTTATCCCAAGTTCTTATTTCTAATTTAATACACTTGTCAAACATATCTAGCACGATAAGACGTACTCCATTAACTAAACCTGATCCCAAGTTCTTTTTTCTAATTTAATACACTTGACAAACATATCTAGCACGATAAGACGTACTCCATTAACTAAACCTGATCCCAAGTTCTTATTTCTAATTTGATACACTTGTCAAACATATCTAGCACGATAAGACGTACTCCATTAACTAAACCTGATCCCAAGTTCTTATTTCTAATTTAATACACTTGTCAAACATATCTAGCACGATAAGACGTACTCCATTAACTAAACCTTATCCCAAGTTCTTATTTCTAATTTAATACACTTGTCAAACATATCTAGCACGATAAGACGTACTCCATTAACTAAACCTTATCCCAAGTTCTTATTTCTAATTTAATACACTTGTCAAACATATCTAGCACGATAAGACGTACTCCATTAACTAAACCTGATCCCAAGTTCTTTTTTCTAATTTAATACACTTGACAAACATATCTAGCACGATAAGACGTACTCCATTAACTAAACCTGATCCCAAGTTCTTATTTCTAATTTAATACACTTGTCAAACATATCTAGCACGATAAGACGTACTCCATTAACTAAACCTTATCCCAAGTTCTTATTTCTAATTTAATACACTTGTCAAACATATCTAGCACGATAAGACGTACTCCATTAACTAAACCTAATCCCAAGTTCTTATTTCTAATTTAATACACTTGACAAACATATCTACTACAATAAGACGTACTCCATTAACTAAACCTGGTCCCAAGTTCTTATTTCTAATTTAATACACTTGACAAACATATCTACTACAATAAGACGTACTCCATTAACTAAACCTAATCCCAAATTCTTATTTCTAATTTAATACACTTGCCAAACATATCTAGCACGATAAGACGTACTCCATTAACTAAACCTAATCCCAAGTTCTTATTTCTAATTTAATACACTTGACAAACATATCTACTACAATAAGACGTACTCCATTAACTAAACCTGGTCCCAAGTTCTTATTTCTAATTTAATACACTTGACAAACATATCTACTACAATAAGACGTACTCCATTAACTAAACCTAATCCCAAGTTCTTATTTCTAATTTAATACACTTGCCAAACATATCTAGCACGATAAGACGTACTCCATTAACTAAACCTGGTCCCAAGTTCTTATTTCTAATTTAATACACTTGTCAAACATATCTAGCACGATAAGACGTACTCCATTAACTAAACCTTATCCCAAGTTCTTATTTCTAATTTAATACACTTGTCAAACATATCTAGCACGATAAGACGTACTCCATTAACTAAACCTGATCCCAAGTTCTTATTTCTAAGTTAATACACTTGTCAAACATATCTAGCACGATAAGACGTACTCCATTAACTAAACCTGATCCCAAGTTCTTATTTCTAATTTAATACACTTGTCAAACATATCTAGCACGATAAGACGTACTCCATTAACTAAACCTGATCCCAAGTTCTTATTTCTAATTTAATACACTTGACAAACATATCTACTACAATAAGACGTGCTTCATTAACTAAACCTGGTCCCAAGTTCTTATTTCTAATTTAATACACTTGTCAAACATATCTAGCACGATAAGACGTACTCCATTATCTAAACCTGGTCCCAAGTTCTTATTTCTAATTTAATACACTTGTCAAACATATCTAGCACGATAAGACGTACTCCATTAACTAAACCTGATCCCAAGTTCTTATTTCTAATTTAATACACTTGACAAACATATCTACTACAATAAGACGTACTTCATTAACTAAACCTGGTCCCAAGTTCTTATTTCTAATTTAATACACTTGACAAACATATCTACTACAATAAGACGTACTTCATTAACTAAACCTGGTCCCAAGTTCTTATTTCTAATTTAATACACTTGTCAAACATATCTAGCACGATAAGACGTACTCCATTAACTAAACCTGGTCCCAAGTTCTTATTTCTAATTTAATACACTTGTCAAACATATCTAGCACGATAAGACGTACTCCATTAACTAAACCTGATCCCAAGTTCTTATTTCTAATTTAATACACTTGCCAAACATATCTAGCACGATAAGACGTACTCCATTAACTAAACCTGATCCCAAGTTCTTATTTCTAATTTAATACACTTGTCAAACATATCTAGCACGATAAGACGTACTCCATTAACTAAACCTGATCCCAAGTTCTTATTTCTAATTTAATACACTTGCCAAACATATCTAGCACGATAAGACGTACTCCATTAACTAAACCTGATCCCAAGTTCTTATTTCTAATTTAATACACTTGTCAAACATATCTAGCACGATAAGACGTACTCCATTAACTAAACCTGATCCCAAGTTCTTATTTCTAATTTAATACACTTGTCAAACATATCTAGCACGATAAGACGTACTCCATTAACTAAACCTGGTCCCAAGTTCTTATTTCTAATTAACCTTTAATACTGTTAAAATATTTGTACTCAGCTGTTTTACGTTGCAATGTATTTCTGAAGAAGATTTTGGGTATTTTAAGTTCCTCAAAACAATATAAATGTTGTAAATTTAGAAAAACCTATATTTTCCCTGCTCTTTCGTGTCAATACCTTCCCGTGCCATCTCCCACCTCTGTACGACCTTCCAAGCTCCAACAATTTTTCTCTCAAAATTCGGCTCACGAAATTATATATATGGATTAATGTTTTTTAGTTCAAAATAGAATTTATAAATTCAACTTTGTACTTATTTATGTTGTACATAAAACATTGTTCTGCTGTATTGCTACTTTAAAGTAGTGTTTCTATTTTCCTGTGAACTTGTCTTTAAGCTTTATTCCACTCACACCTGGTTTTTTGTTCCGTGTTTCTCTACAGAATATTTTGTAGATCAAGTCATTTAAAACAATCATCCGTCTTTAGTAGAGCTGTGTTGGTTTTACTTGTATTTTATGGTACAAATAGATGCGTAAAATAAAAATAATCCTAGCATCAAGAGTGTATACTCCTTAATCTTTACTATATTCTGAATCCTTTACAGACGAGATTTGTTTAGCAACTGATAACCTTAAAACCAAATAAAACTTACAATAATATATTTGGCTTTTAATAAAGTTATATAACTTTTTCATTGTTATTTTACGGAAAACATTATGATCAAAATACGAAAACTTTCACACGAAAAGCTTTTTACTTGTAAATGTTACATGTTAAACATGTTTCTGTAAATGTAGTTGCACATACATATTAGATGGTAAAGGAAACAGTATACTTTCTGGTTCTGCGAAGAAAGATAATTAATTAGTGTTGATGTTGTGAAAGAGAAAGGCAACTTATAGAAGCATAACTGAGCAACATTATGAATGTTGAGTATTGTTATGTTGCCATTATGTTTGAAAGCCACCTTCCCTCTCCGTTATATCCGCGTAAGAGATATTGCAAAAAGAATTGCACTTTCTCTTTTCGAACGCCCTTAGGAACACATGAAAAATGCTAAAATTGGGTTGTCGCTGACAGCCCAAAAATTAAAACATTTGAAAAATATTAAAAAACCGAAATTTTGGAAAACACACTGAACGTTATACACTAAAGACAAAAGAACACTTGGCTGGATATTACCGCATTTGGTAGTTATATTTTTAATGTAGCATGTATTCGCTTACGAAATAAATAAGATTTATTCGGGAGGAGGCTTTCTTCTTGCGCCCGTAATGCAACATCCCTTTCAACGTGAGTACAGGATCACGTTCGGAAGTTGTTACAAGATGGAGGCCATCCCTTTCAACGTGAGTACAGGATCACGTTCGGAAGTTGTTACAAGATGGAGGCCATCCCTTTCAACGTGAGTACAGGATCACGTTCGGAAGTTGTTACAAGATGGAGGCCATCCCTTTCAACGTGAGTACAGGATCACGTTCGGAAGTTGTTACAAGATGGAGGCCATCCCTTTCAACGTGAGTACAGGATCACGTTCGGAAGTTTTTACAAGATGGAGGCCATCCCTTTCAACGTGAGTACAGGATCACGTTCGGAAGTTGTTACAAGATGGAGGCCATCCCTTTCAACGTGAGTACAGGATCACGTTCGGAAGTTGTTACAAGATGGAGGCCATCCCTTTCAACGTGAGTACAGGATCACGTTCGGAAGTTGTTACAAGATGGAGGCCATCCCTTTCAACGTGAGTACAGGATCACGTTCGGAAGTTGTTACAAGATGGAGGCCATCCCTTTCAACGTGAGTACAGGATCACGTTCGGGAGTTGTTACAAGATGGAGGCCATCCCTTTCAACGTGAGTACAGGATCACGTTCGGAAGTTGTTACAAGATGGAAGCCAGCCCTTTCAACGTGAGTACAGGATTACGTTCGGAAGTTGTTACAAGATGGAGACCATCCCTTTCAACGTGAGTACAGGATCACGTTCGGAAGTTGTTACAAGATGGAGGCCATCCCTTTCAACGTGAGTACAGGATCACGTTCGGAAGTTTTTACAAGATGGAGGCCATCCCTTTCAACGTGAGTACAGGATCACGTTCGGAAGTTGTTACAAGATGGAGGCCATCCCTTTCAACGTGAGTACAGGATCACGTTCGGAAGTTGTTACAAGATGGAGGCCATCCCTTTCAACGTGAGTACAGGATCACGTTCGGAAGTTGTTACAAGATGGAGGCCATCCCTTTCAACGTGAGTACAGGATCACGTTCGGAAGTTGTTACAAGATGGAGGCCATCCCTTTCAACGTGAGTACAGGATCACGTTCGGGAGTTGTTACAAGATGGAGGCCATCCCTTTCAACGTGAGTACAGGATCACGTTCGGAAGTTGTTACAAGATGGAAGCCAGCCCTTTCAACGTGAGTACAGGATTACGTTCGGAAGTTGTTACAAGATGGAGGCCATCCCTTTCAACGTGAGTACAGGATCACGTTCGGAAGTTGTTACAAGCTGGAGACCACTTCACACACATTCAGTTAATTTACTTTTGGAAAATTTATTCAACTCTAACCGGATATCTTTTAGCTATAGGCCTATTATAATATCATGTAGCTATATTTTAATACGGTATAACTTGACCATTTTCTTAAGTGTTTCTAATGTTAGGTTTTTTCAAAATGTTTTCATTCTAGGATGTCGGCGACATTTTTTTGTGAGTCCTTTCTATAGAATGGACGTGGACTATTTAAAGCCAAGTTAGATGTTTGTCGCCATATCTTTTACATGAGAATACATGATAGATATCCACATTTGTCCCACGTCATTGTATGTTTCATGTTTTTGGAAGTTTTTTACTTTTGGAAGATTGGCAAAAGTCTTTCAAAATACTACCTTTGAATAATTTTTCTTTAATTTTAATATTTATTTTGAATATTCATGCGGTGTAAACAAAAACGTCAGAACACATCACAACAATACATTCAAAAGAAATACTTATTAGCTACTCCGTGCGGAATAAAACCTGCTATACGAATATCAAAAAGTATTTCATTTTTAAGTCTTCCCAAATATAATATGACATCATACCTGTATAACACAGACGTAAGGTGTATTTGAACGAAAAACTCTATCGAAGCTTGAAGCTTTGGGCTATGAATTCCTCGGGCTCCTTTGAGCCATTAGTGAATTAGCTTATCTAATTAGAAGTTTTCCTTGACTATTATTAACAAAATATTTTGAATAAATACATTCTTAATGTCTTTGATTCATTTTTCATTCATATCTGACGTGTTTATGTTTATGAAATTACCGTCGTGAACAAGAGATAGCTTGTTTTAATAAAAAAAGCAAACAAAGGTAGCAAACGTAAAACAAAAAGACTTATGTAGCCCTAAAATGTCGCTTTCAGTACTATAATTACTAAAAACATTAACTGTAATATTACACCTAACATTTTCTTAATAGGTTTTAAATACTAGATATATGTAAAATATTTTAATGACTTTGCCTGCCCTAGAGCTCCAATCTAATATATATATAATAACGTCATCTAACCAATATGTATACACACAGGGCAATTTAAGCAACCGTCATCTAACCATATGTGTCTGTTACTTTTCATTAATAGTTATACTTAATAATAAATATAAATAACGTGTTTTATAAGATATTACTAGGGATTTAAGCATTCATTTAGTTGTTTCATCATTTTAATTGCAATTGTTTCGCCGTAGCTTATGAATAATTTAATATTGTCACGTATGCTTCCCCGTCTAACTGGCTTTAATTACCATTTGTTTAGCCACTTGCTGTGAGGTAGAGTGTATTACCAGATTCGAAGAGAGTTTATTTTTGTTTACTCCGATTCGTTTTGCAAGGGTTAAATTTTCATTACTGTTTTGTAACGTTTTAAAAGTAGACTTAAATTTTGGAAACGTTTATATTTGTAGCTGAGCGGGCGTTATTAGCCAGCAGTGTGCTTTAGTATTACTTCAATAAAAATGTCTATATATTACAAATGTTTTCCTTTAATTTATCTACATAGATTTATCTACATAGATTTATCTACAAAGATTAAGTGGAATTTTCGGATTGAGGTTACTAAGTCTTTATCAGTACTCATACCAGAAATTGTTTGTGATTATAACTTTGGAAAAGAAATGGTAGTTTAGGGTTAAATAATGAAGTAATTAGCAAGTGTCGTAGCAGGTTGATAGGTAGTGTTATACCATTAATTACAGTGTTCGAGTCATTGATTAGTTTTGCTATGTTAGCGTTAAATAATGAAGTAATTAGCAAGTGTCGTAGCAGGTTGGTAGGTAGTGTTATACCATTAATTACAGTGTTCGAGTCATTGATTAGTTTTGCTATGTTAGCGTTAAATAATGAAGTAATTAGCAAGTGTCGTAGCAGGTTGGTAGGTAGTGTTATACCATTAATTACAGTGTTCGAGTCATTGATTAGTTTTGCTAGGTTAGCGTTAAATAATGAAGTAATTAGCAAGTGTCGTAGCAGGTTGGTAGGTAGTGTTATACCATTAATTACACTGTTCGAGTCATTGATTAGTTTTGCTATGTTAGCGTTAAATAATGAAGTAATTAGCAAGTGTCGTAGCAGGTTGGTAGGTAGTGTTATACCATTAATTACAGTGTTCGAGTCATCGATTAGTTTTGCTAGGTTAGCGTTAAATAATGAAGTAATTAGCAAGTGTCGTAGCAGGTTGGTAGGTAGTGTTATACCATTAATTACAGTGTTCGAGTCATTGATTAGTTTTGCTAGGTTAGCGTTAAATAATGAAGTAATTAGCAAGTGTCGTAGCAGGTTGGTAGGTAGTGTTATACCATTAATTACAGTGTTCGAGTCATTGATTAGTTTTGCTAGGTTAGCGTTAAATAATGAAGTAATTAGCAAGTGTCGTAGAAGGTTGATAGGTAGTGTTATACCATTAATTACAGTGCTCGAGTCATCGATTAGTTTTGCTAGGTTAGCGTTAAATAATGAAGTAATTAGCAAGTGTCGTAGCAGGTTGATAGGTAGTGTTAAACCATTAATTACAGTGTTCGAGTCATTGATTAGTTTTGCTAGGTTAGCGTTAAATAATAAAGTAATTAGCAAGTGTCGTAGCAGGTTGGTAGGTAGTGTTATACCATTAATTACAGTGTTCGAGTCATAGATTAGTTTTGCTACGTTAGCGTTAAATAATGAAGTAATTAGCAAGTGTCGTAGCAGGTTGGTAGGTAGTGTTATACCATTAATTACAGTGTTCGAGTCATAGATTAGTTTTGCTACGTTAGCGTTAAATAATGAAGTAATTAGCAAGTGTCGTAGCAGGTTGGTAGGTAGTGTTATACCATTAATTACAGTGTTCGAGTCATAGATTAGTTTTGCTACGTTAGTGTTAAATAATGAAGTAATTAGCAAGTGTCGTAGCAGGTTGGTAGGTAGTGTTATACCATTAATTACAGTGTTCGAGTCATTGATTAGTTTTGCTAGGTTAGCGTTAAATAATAAAGTAATTAGCAAGTGTCGTAGCAGGTTGGTAGGTAGTGTTATACCATTAATTACAGTGTTCGAGTCATTGATTAGTTTTGCTAGGTTAGCGTTAAATAATGAAGTAATTAGCAAGTGTCGTAGCATGTTGGTAGGTAGTGTTATACCATTAATTACAGTGTTCGAATCATTGATTAGTTTTGCTAGGTTAGCGTTAAATAATAAAGTAATTAGCAAGTGTCGTAGCAGGTTGGTAGGTAGTGTTATACCATTAATTACAGTGTTCGAGTCATAGATTAGTTTTGCTACGTTAGCGTTAAATATTGAAGTAATTAGCAAGTGTCGTAGAAGGTTGATAGGTAGTGTTATACCATTAATTACAGTGTTCGAGTCATTGATTAGTTTTGCTATGTTAGCGTTAAATAATGAAGTAATTAGCAAGTGTCGTAGAAGGTTGGTAGGTAGTGTTATACCAATAATTACAGTGTTCGAGTCATTGATTAGTTTTGATAGGTTAGCGTTAAATAATGAAGTAATTAGCAAGTGTCGTAGAAGGTTGGTAGGTAGTGTTATACCATTAATTACAGTGTTCGAGTCATAGATTAGTTTTGCTAGGTTAGCGTTAAATAATGAAGTAATTAGCAAGTGTCGTAGAAGGTTGGTAGGTAGTGTTATACCAATAATTACAGTGTTCGAGTCATTGATTAGTTTTGATAGGTTAGCGTTAAATAATGAAGTAATTAGCAAGTGTCGTAGAAGGTTGGTAGGTAGTGTTATACCATTAATTACAGTGTTCGAGTCATTGATTAGTTTTGCTATGTTAGCGTTAAATAATGAAGTAATTAGCAAGTGTCGTAGCAGGTTGGTAGGTAGTGTTATACCATTAATTACAGTGTTCGAGTCATTGATTAGTTTTGCTATGTTAGCGTTAAATAATGAAGTAATTAGCAAGTGTCGTAGAAGGTTGGTAGGTAGTGTTATACCATTAATTACACTGTTCGAGTCATTGATTAGTTTTGATAGGTTAGCGTTAAATAATGAAGTAATTAGCAAGTGTCGTAGAAGGTTGGTAGGTAGTGTTATACCATTAATTACAGTGTTCGAGTCATTGATTAGTTTTGCTATGTTAGCGTTAAATAATGAAGTAATTAGCAAGTGTCGTAGAAGGTTGATAGGTAGTGTTATACCATTAATTACAGTGTTCGAGTCATAGATTAGTTTTGCTACGTTAGCGTTAAATATTGAAGTAATTAGCAAGTGTCGTAGCATGTTGGTAGGTAGTGTTATACCATTAATTACAGTGTTCGAGTCATTGATTAGTTTTGATAGGTTAGCGTTAAATAATGAAGTAATTAGCAAGTGTCGTAGAAGGTTGGTAGGTAGTGTTATACCATTAATTACAGTGTTCGAGTCATTGATTAGTTTTGATAGGTTAGCGTTAAATAATGAAGTAATTAGCAAGTGTCGTAGAAGGTTGGTAGGTAGTGTTATACCATTAATTACAGTGTTCGAGTCATTGATTAGTTTTGCTAGGTTAGCGTTAAATAATGAAGTAATTAGCAAGTGTCGTAGAAGGTTGGTAGGTAGTGTTATACCATTAATTACACTGTTCGAGTCATTGATTAGTTTTGATAGGTTAGCGTTAAATAATGAAGTAATTAGCAAGTGTCGTAGAAGGTTGGTAGGTAGTGTTATACCATTAATTACAGTGTTCGAGTCATTGATTAGTTTTGCTATGTTAGCGTTAAATAATTAAGTAATTAGCAAGTGTCGTAGAAGGTTGTTAGGTAGTGTTATACCATTAATTACAGTGTTCGAGTCATTGATTAGTTTTGCTAGGTTAGCGTTAAATAATAAAGTAATTAGCAAGTGTCGTAGAAGGTTGGTAGGTAGTGTTATACCATTAATTACAGTGTTCGAGTCATTGATTAGTTTTGCTATGTTAGCGTTAAATAATAAAGTAATTAGCAAGTGTCGTAGAAGGTTGTTAGGTAGTGTTATACCATTAATTACAGTGTTCGAGTCATAGATTAGTTTTGCTAGGTTAGCGTTAAATAATAAAGTAATTAGCAAGTGTCGTAGAAGGTTGGTAGGTAGTGTTATACCATTAATTACAGTGTTCGAGTCATTGATTAGTTTTGCTAGGTTAGCGTTAAATAATAAAGTAATTAGCAAGTGTCGTAGAAGGTTGGTAGGTAGTGTTATACCATTAAATACAGTGTTCGAGTCATTGATTAGTTTTGCTAGGTTAGCGTTAAATAATAAAGTAATTAGCAAGTGTCGTAGCAGTTTGGTAGGTAGTGTTATACCATTAATTACAGTGTTCGAGTCATAGATTAGTTTTGCTATGTTAGCGTTAAATAATGAAGTAATTAGCAAGTGTCGTAGAAGGTTGTTAGGTAGTGTTATACCATTAATTACAGTGTTCGAGTCATAGATTAGTTTTGCTAGGTTAGCGTTAAATAATAAAGTAATTAGCAAGTGTCGTAGCAGGTTGGTAGGTAGTGTTATACCATTAATTACACTGTTCGAGTCATTGATTAGTTTTGCTATGTTAGCGTTAAATAATGAAGTAATTAGCAAGTGTCGTAGAAGGTTGATAGGTAGTGTTATACCATTAATTACAGTGTTCGAGTCATTGATTAGTTTTGCTATGTTAGCGTTAAATAATGAAGTAATTAGCAAGTGTCGTAGCAGGTTGGTAGGTAGTGTTATACCATTAATTACAGTGTTCGATTCATTGATTAGTTTTGCTATGTTAGCGTTAAATAATGAAGTAATTAGCAAGTGTCGTAGAAGGTTGGTAGGTAGTGTTATACCATTAATTACAGTGTTCGAGTCATTGATTAGTTTTGCTATGTTAGCGTTAAATAATGAAGTAATTAGCAAGTGTCGTAGCAGGTTGGTAGGTAGTGTTATACCATTAATTACAGTGTTCGAGTCATTGATTAGTTTTGCTATGTTAGCGTTAAATAATGAAGTAATTAGCAAGTGTCGTAGAAGGTTGGTAGGTAGTGTTATACCATTAATTACAGTGTTCGAGTCATTGATTAGTTTTGCTATGTTAGCGTTAAATAATGAAGTAATTAGCAAGTGTCGTAGAAGGTTGGTAGGTAGTGTTATACCATTAATTACAGTGTTCGAGTCATTGATTAGTTTTGATAGGTTAGCGTTAAATAATGAAGTAATTAGCAAGTGTCGTAGAAGGTTGGTAGGTAGTGTTATACCATTAATTACAGTGTTCGAGTCATTGATTAGTTTTGCTAGGTTAGCGTTAAATAATAAAGTAATTAGCAAGTGTCGTAGCAGGTTGGTAGGTAGTGTTATACCATTAATTACCGTGTTCGAGTCATAGATTAGTTTTGCTACGTTAGCGTTAAATATTGAAGTAATTAGCAAGTGTCGTAGAAGGTTGATAGGTAGTGTTATACCATTAATTACAGTGTTCGAGTCATTGATTAGTTTTGCTATGTTAGCGTTAAATAATGAAGTAATTAGCAAGTGTCGTAGAAGGTTGGTAGGTAGTGTTATACCATTAATTACACTGTTCGAGTCATTGATTAGTTTTGCTATGTTAGCGTTAAATAATGAAGTAATTAGCAAGTGTCGTAGCAGGTTGGTAGGTAGTGTTATACCATTAATTACAGTGTTCGAGTCATTGATTAGTTTTGCTAGGTTAGCGTTAAATAATAAAGTAATTAGCAAGTGTCGTAGCATGTTGGTAGGTAGTGTTATACCATTAATTACAGTGTTCGAGTCATAGATTAGTTTTGCTACGTTAGCGTTAAATATTGAAGTAATTAGCAAGTGTCGTAGCAGGTTGGTAGGTAGTGTTATACCATTAATTACAGTGTTCGAGTCATTGATTAGTTTTGCTAGGTTAGCGTTAAATAATAAAGTAATTAGCAAGTGTCGTAGCATGTTGGTAGGTAGTGTTATACCATTAATTACAGTGTTCGAGTCATAGATTAGTTTTGCTAGGTTAGCGTTAAATATTGAAGTAATTAGCAAGTGTCGTAGAAGGTTGTTAGGTAGTGTTATACCATTAATTACAGTGCTCGAGTCATTGATTAGTTTTGCTACGTTAGCGTTAAATATTGAAGTAATTAGCAAGTGTCGTAGAAGGTTGTTAGGTAGTGTTATACCATTAAATACAGTGTTCGAGTCATTGATTAGTTTTGCTATGTTAGCGTTAAATAATGAAGTAATTAGCAAGTGTCGTAGCAGGTTGATAGGTAGTGTTATACCTTTAATTACAGTGTTCGAATCATTGATTAGTTTTGCTAGGTTAGCGTTAAATAATAAAGTAATTAGCAAGTGTCGTAGCATGTTGGTAGGTAGTGTTATACCATTAATTACAGTGTTCGAGTCATAGATTAGTTTTGCTAGGTTAGCGTTAAATATTGAAGTAATTAGCAAGTGTCGTAGAAGGTTGTTAGGTAGTGTTATACCATTAATTACAGTGCTCGAGTCATTGATTAGTTTTGCTACGTTAGCGTTAAATATTGAAGTAATTAGCAAGTGTCGTAGAAGGTTGTTAGGTAGTGTTATACCATTAAATACAGTGTTCGAGTCATTGATTAGTTTTGCTATGTTAGCGTTAAATAATGAAGTAATTAGCAAGTGTCGTAGCAGGTTGATAGGTAGTGTTATACCTTTAATTACAGTGTTCGAATCATTGATTAGTTTTGCTAGGTTAGCGTTAAATAATAAAGTAATTAGCAAGTGTCGTAGAAGGTTGTTAGGTAGTGTTATACCATTAATTACAGTGTTCGAGTCATTGATTAGTTTTGCTACGTTAGCGTTAAATATTGAAGTAATTAGCAAGTGTCGTAGAAGGTTGTTAGGTAGTGTTATACCATTAAATACAGTGTTCGAGTCATTGATTAGTTTTGCTATGTTAGCGTTAAATAATGAAGTAATTAGCAAGTGTCGTAGAAGGTTGGTAGGTAGTGTTATACCATTAATTACAGTGTTCGAGTCATTGATTAGTTTTGCTATGTTAGCGTTAAATAATGAAGTAATTAGCAAGTGTCGTAGAAGGTTGGTAGGTAGTGTTATACCATTAATTACAGTGTTCGAGTCATTGATTAGTTTTGCTAGGTTAGCGTTAAATAATGAAGTAATTAGCAAGTGTCGTAGCAGGTTGGTAGGTAGTGTTATACCATTAATTACAGTGTTCGAGTCATAGATTAGTTTTGCTAGGTTAGCGTTAAATAATAAAGTAATTAGCAAGTGTCGTAGAAGGTTGGTAGGTAGTGTTATACCATTAATTACAGTGTTCGAGTCATTGATTAGTTTTGCTAGGTTAGCGTTAAATAATAAAGTAATTAGCAAGTGTCGTAGAAGGTTGGTAGGTAGTGTTATACCATTAAATACAGTGTTCGAGTCATTGATTAGTTTTGCTAGGTTAGCGTTAAATAATAAAGTAATTAGCAAGTGTCGTAGCAGTTTGGTAGGTAGTGTTATACCATTAATTACAGTGTTCGAGTCATAGATTAGTTTTGCTATGTTAGCGTTAAATAATGAAGTAATTAGCAAGTGTCGTAGAAGGTTGTTAGGTAGTGTTATACCATTAATTACAGTGTTCGAGTCATAGATTAGTTTTGCTAGGTTAGCGTTAAATAATAAAGTAATTAGCAAGTGTCGTAGCAGGTTGGTAGGTAGTGTTATACCATTAATTACACTGTTCGAGTCATTGATTAGTTTTGCTATGTTAGCGTTAAATAATGAAGTAATTAGCAAGTGTCGTAGAAGGTTGATAGGTAGTGTTATACCATTAATTACAGTGTTCGAGTCATTGATTAGTTTTGCTATGTTAGCGTTAAATAATGAAGTAATTAGCAAGTGTCGTAGCAGGTTGGTAGGTAGTGTTATACCATTAATTACAGTGTTCGAGTCATTGATTAGTTTTGCTAGGTTAGCGTTAAATAATAAAGTAATTAGCAAGTGTCGTAGAAGGTTGGTAGGTAGTGTTATACCATTAAATACAGTGTTCGAGTCATTGATTAGTTTTGCTAGGTTAGCGTTAAATAATAAAGTAATTAGCAAGTGTCGTAGCAGTTTGGTAGGTAGTGTTATACCATTAATTACAGTGTTCGAGTCATAGATTAGTTTTGCTATGTTAGCGTTAAATAATGAAGTAATTAGCAAGTGTCGTAGAAGGTTGTTAGGTAGTGTTATACCATTAATTACAGTGTTCGAGTCATAGATTAGTTTTGCTAGGTTAGCGTTAAATAATAAAGTAATTAGCAAGTGTCGTAGCAGGTTGGTAGGTAGTGTTATACCATTAATTACACTGTTCGAGTCATTGATTAGTTTTGCTATGTTAGCGTTAAATAATGAAGTAATTAGCAAGTGTCGTAGAAGGTTGATAGGTAGTGTTATACCATTAATTACAGTGTTCGAGTCATTGATTAGTTTTGCTATGTTAGCGTTAAATAATGAAGTAATTAGCAAGTGTCGTAGCAGGTTGGTAGGTAGTGTTATACCATTAATTACAGTGTTCGATTCATTGATTAGTTTTGCTATGTTAGCGTTAAATAATGAAGTAATTAGCAAGTGTCGTAGAAGGTTGGTAGGTAGTGTTATACCATTAATTACAGTGTTCGAGTCATTGATTAGTTTTGCTATGTTAGCGTTAAATAATGAAGTAATTAGCAAGTGTCGTAGCAGGTTGGTAGGTAGTGTTATACCATTAATTACAGTGTTCGAGTCATTGATTAGTTTTGCTATGTTAGCGTTAAATAATGAAGTAATTAGCAAGTGTCGTAGAAGGTTGGTAGGTAGTGTTATACCATTAATTACAGTGTTCGAGTCATTGATTAGTTTTGCTATGTTAGCGTTAAATAATGAAGTAATTAGCAAGTGTCGTAGAAGGTTGGTAGGTAGTGTTATACCATTAATTACAGTGTTCGAGTCATTGATTAGTTTTGATAGGTTAGCGTTAAATAATGAAGTAATTAGCAAGTGTCGTAGAAGGTTGGTAGGTAGTGTTATACCATTAATTACAGTGTTCGAGTCATTGATTAGTTTTGCTAGGTTAGCGTTAAATAATAAAGTAATTAGCAAGTGTCGTAGCAGGTTGGTAGGTAGTGTTATACCATTAATTACCGTGTTCGAGTCATAGATTAGTTTTGCTACGTTAGCGTTAAATATTGAAGTAATTAGCAAGTGTCGTAGAAGGTTGATAGGTAGTGTTATACCATTAATTACAGTGTTCGAGTCATTGATTAGTTTTGCTATGTTAGCGTTAAATAATGAAGTAATTAGCAAGTGTCGTAGAAGGTTGGTAGGTAGTGTTATACCATTAATTACACTGTTCGAGTCATTGATTAGTTTTGCTATGTTAGCGTTAAATAATGAAGTAATTAGCAAGTGTCGTAGCAGGTTGGTAGGTAGTGTTATACCATTAATTACAGTGTTCGAGTCATTGATTAGTTTTGCTAGGTTAGCGTTAAATAATAAAGTAATTAGCAAGTGTCGTAGCATGTTGGTAGGTAGTGTTATACCATTAATTACAGTGTTCGAGTCATAGATTAGTTTTGCTACGTTAGCGTTAAATATTGAAGTAATTAGCAAGTGTCGTAGCAGGTTGGTAGGTAGTGTTATACCATTAATTACAGTGTTCGAGTCATTGATTAGTTTTGCTAGGTTAGCGTTAAATAATAAAGTAATTAGCAAGTGTCGTAGCATGTTGGTAGGTAGTGTTATACCATTAATTACAGTGTTCGAGTCATAGATTAGTTTTGCTAGGTTAGCGTTAAATATTGAAGTAATTAGCAAGTGTCGTAGAAGGTTGTTAGGTAGTGTTATACCATTAATTACAGTGCTCGAGTCATTGATTAGTTTTGCTACGTTAGCGTTAAATATTGAAGTAATTAGCAAGTGTCGTAGAAGGTTGTTAGGTAGTGTTATACCATTAAATACAGTGTTCGAGTCATTGATTAGTTTTGCTATGTTAGCGTTAAATAATGAAGTAATTAGCAAGTGTCGTAGCAGGTTGATAGGTAGTGTTATACCTTTAATTACAGTGTTCGAATCATTGATTAGTTTTGCTAGGTTAGCGTTAAATAATAAAGTAATTAGCAAGTGTCGTAGAAGGTTGTTAGGTAGTGTTATACCATTAATTACAGTGTTCGAGTCATTGATTAGTTTTGCTACGTTAGCGTTAAATATTGAAGTAATTAGCAAGTGTCGTAGAAGGTTGTTAGGTAGTGTTATACCATTAAATACAGTGTTCGAGTCATTGATTAGTTTTGCTATGTTAGCGTTAAATAATGAAGTAATTAGCAAGTGTCGTAGAAGGTTGGTAGGTAGTGTTATACCATTAATTACAGTGTTCGAGTCATTGATTAGTTTTGCTATGTTAGCGTTAAATAATGAAGTAATTAGCAAGTGTCGTAGAAGGTTGGTAGGTAGTGTTATACCATTAATTACAGTGTTCGAGTCATTGATTAGTTTTGCTAGGTTAGCGTTAAATAATGAAGTAATTAGCAAGTGTCGTAGCAGGTTGGTAGGTAGTGTTATACCATTAATTACAGTGTTCGAGTCATTGATTAGTTTTGCTAGGTTAGCGTTAAATAATGAAGTAATTAGCAAGTGTCGTAGCAGGTTGGTAGGTAGTGTTATACCATTAATTACAGTGTTCGAGTCATTGATTAGTTTTGCTAGGTTAGCGTTAAATAATGAAGTAATTAGCAAGTGTCGTAGCAGGTTGGTAGGTAGTGTTATACCATTAATTACAGTGTTCGAGTCATTGATTAGTTTTGCTAGGTTAGCGTTAAATAATGAAGTAATTAGCAAGTGTCGTAGCAGGTTGGTAGGTAGTGTTATACCATTAATTACAGTGTTCGAGTCATTGATTAGTTTTGCTAGGTTAGCGTTAAATAATAAAGTAATTAGCAAGTGTCGTAGCAGGTTGGTAGGTAGTGTTATACCATTAATTACAGTGTTCGAGTCATTGATTAGTTTTGCTAGGTTAGCGTTAAATAATGAAGTAATTAGCAAGTGTCGTAGCAGGTTGGTAGGTAGTGTTATACCATTAATTACAGTGTTCGAGTCATCGATTAGTTTTGCTATGTTAGCGTTAAATAATGAAGTAATTAGCAAGTGTCGTAGCAGGTTGGTAGGTAGTGTTATACCATTAATTAGTGTTCGAGTCATCGATTAGTTTTGCTAGGTTAGCGTTAAATAATGAAGTAATTAGCAAGTAACGTATTCGCATATTGCGAGAATTTCTTGCTTTGAGTTTTTTCAATACAAATTTTGTATTTCTCGTTTTTGGCATATTTCTCCTTCTTTGGTGAACTATTTTTTTTTTTTTTAAGCTTTTGTCGTTACAATAGTATTTTCTAAATGGTTAGGTATTTTTATTTTTTATATATTTTACTATATTTTCCAACGGAGGATAGTTAAAAACGCGTGTTCCACATTAAAAAGCAAATAAGTAAATAAATAATGACGATTACATTGCAATGTTATCTTTGAGTCACGTCCAATACACAATGACAAAATGGAAACGAGGGTAAACGCGTGAGAACATCAATAGTCAAACAAACTGCAAACCTGATAATTTTACTACACACAGATAAAAAAGTATGAAAAACACAAGCAACAAAAAACGAAAATTTATTCATTTTATTTCAACTGACCTTGTCTGTATCTGTTTTATCAAATTTTCAAAGATTAACCTCTTATGATCCAACATATAGAACATGACGTCATCACTTAGGAATTCACCCGAAAGTATGTAACAATCAGGAGATTAATGGATTATGACCCGAATAAAGCCAAAATGTGTCGGTACGTTATAATACAATCGTTTGCACTTAGAAGTTCTTTGAAGGCTATGCTTAACTCTTTCCAAACGTATTTTTAAAATATGCTGGAAACTGTATAAAGTATGAGTGAATATTCCATAAAATAAATTTATACAATGTGAGAATAATACATTTTTATAACAGAATTTTATAACCAAAATACTTTTCTTACAAAAGTTTCTTTTTTTTAAATTGGTGAAATGTTGTCTTTGTTATAATGAATTTAATTTTTTTTAATTTTGTTTGAGTTTTGAATACTAATTGATTTTAATACATGAATATAATTAAAATTTATTTATATATAAAACATTGAAGCTAGAAAAGGTTACAGGCAATTCTATGATAACATCTGCCAGTAAAGTAAGTCATAAATAGCTTGTATCAAGCTATTAGGCATTTCCTGCTATTATGATACGTATTAAAAGCACTATTTTATCCTATTTCCTACCACAAAAGATGTTTACATTGAGACGTAAATCCTCAACACTTAACCAATTTTGAATTCCATTTCATTATAGAAACATTTCTTTAACATTAACTACTGATCTGAAATAATTATTATGCTATTATATTGAATTTACTCACTATTATTAGCCTATATTATCATTATTACATCTTTATTATACTTTTATTTTGCTACTTTTTGGAGCAGAGTAGCAACGATTAGCTGTTTTGAAATTAGTGTCTATTACAAAATAGACTCTTTTGCTACGGGCTGTGAGACAGATACGGAAACGAGAAAAACTGTGCAGGCTTAGCTAAAAAAAAGTTGATTGTTTTCCTTGTGATGACAACTTAATACTGTACTAGGCATGTAATTAGCCCAAACGCTGTAAGATCCCACGAGAGATTTCAAACAAATTTCTTTGGTCAAAATATCTTTCAACCGGGTTGTCGGCTTTGTGGTAAAATTTTATTTGTCCCCATTACCACGACTTTCTCCTTACTGATGAAAACAAAATTTCCGAAACTCTGTAAAGGTTGTGTACGCATTTATATCGTTGTGTGCACTCGACACAAACGTGACACCATCAATATCTCCGTGACAAGAACAAGCCAGATAAAAGCATTCCTGATACATTTATTTGTCAACCTTGAAATTGTTGCCCACTTTGCGTAATACATTTTGGGGCAGGTTCAATACCTTTATGACCCCATTTTGTAATCGATTCAGAATGCCCAAGGTTTTCACAGAAAGTTTAGGCCTACTAAAATAAACATTTTTACACGAAAATGTCAGCTACACTATCATAACTAAAGCAAAACTGTAAAAATTAATGACTCATGCGAGAGAGTATCGACAAAATATATTCCGTTAATAAATTGAGTTATAGAAAATAATAATGATTTTCCTTCAAGTATGATGATTCTTACTGACTCTTCGTTTATATTTTCATATTTATAACATGACTGTTTAAAATCTTTATAATGTTTATTTTTATTACTTGCTGTATCAACAACTAATTAGCAAGACTATTGGTACTGGAATCATAAGTAATTGAACACTTAGAATCTTATGCATAACTTAGAACAACAATGAACACAAGAGGGTTTAAGTAAAGAAATTCTGTGAGAGTATAAAATCCTGTAAAATAAAGTGCAAATATGCCTCGCACAGCGTGAGCCTGCCACTCAAACAGAATTCTGTCCTTTCTAAACAGAATTGAGACTAAGACAATGACCGAATCTCAAATGAACCATGTTAATGCCTTTGAGATGTTGACTGTGACGCATCCTGGACCAACGCATGTTAGAACAATGTATGGATATGGTAAAAAGGGGTATATAGTAATAAGTACCAAATTATAGTAATATAGACAAAAATAAATAATGTAGAAAAAAACCATTGACAATGTAAATAGAAGGGTTAAATATTAGGTTAGATTAGGTTAGGTTAAAATAAGGGGAAACCATAAATAGACTACCTAAATATCAATACTTAGAAAAAAATATTAAGAAATCCAAAGAAATAAAACCGTTTAAGGTCGGAGACACACCAGTCATACAGCACTCCTCCAATCCGACTACGTTCATACAGCCGAACGACTGTATGTCAAGGGAATTGACAGTGACTTGTCAGGTCACACAATTTTTCCGCACGTGACACATGCCTAATCCCTTCCGCCTCACAGTTACTAGAAGCGTCCGTACTTCCGTGCTTCCGTCTCACGGTTACTAGAGCGTCCGTGCTTCCGTCTCACGGTTACTAGAGCATACGTGCTTCCCCCTCACGGTTACTAGAGCGTCCGTGCTTCCGTCTCACGGCTACTAGAGCGTCCGTGTTTCCGCCTCGCGGTTACTAGAGCGTCCGTGCTTCCCCCTCACGGTTACTAGAGCGTCCGTGCTTCCGTCTCACGGTTACTAAAGCATACGTGCTTCCCCCTCACGGTTACTAGAGCGTCCGTGCTTCCGTCTCACGGTTACTAGAGCATACGTGCTTCCCCCTCACGGTTACTAGAGCGTCCGTGCTTCCGTCTCACGGTTACTAGAGCATACATGCTTCCCCCTCACGGTTACTAGAGCGTCCGTGCTTCCGTCTCACGGTTACTAGAGCATACGTGCTTCCCCCTCACGGTTACTAGAGCGTCCGTGCTTCCGTCTCACGGTTACTAGAGCATACGTGCTTCCCCCTCACGGTTACTAGAGCGTCCGTGCTTCCGTCTCACGGCTACTAGAGCGTCCGTGCTTCCGTCTCGCGGTTACTAGAGCGTCCGTGCTTCCGACTCACGGCTACTAGAGCGTCCGTGCTTCCGTCTCACGGTTACTAGAGCGTCCGTGCTTCCGTCTCACTGTTACTAGAGCGTCCGTGCTTCCGTCTCACGGCTACTAGAGCGTCCGTGCTTTCGTCTCACGGCTACTAGAGCGTCCGTGCTTCCGACTCACGGTTACTAGAGCGTCCGTGCTTCCGTCTCACGGTTACTAGAGCATACGTGCTTCCCCCTCACGGTTACTAGAGCGTCCGTGCTTCCGTCTCACGGCTACTAGAGCGTCCGTGTTTCCGCCTCGCGGTTACTAGAGCGTCCGTGCTTCCGACTCACGGCTACTAGAGCGTCCGTGCTTCCGTCTCACGGTTACTAGAGCGTCCGTGCTTCCGTCTCACTGTTACTAGAGCGTCCGTGCTTCCGTCTCACGGCTACTAGAGCGTCCGTGCTTCCGTCTCACGGTTACTAGAGCGTCCGTGCTTCCGTCTCACGGCTACTAGAGCGTCCGTGCTTCCGTCTCACTGTTACTAGAGCGTCCGTGCTTCCGTCTCACGGCTACTAGAGCGTCCGTGCTTCCGACTCACGGTTACTAGAGCGTCCGTGTTTCCGCCTCGCGGTTACTAGAGCGTACGTGCTTCCCCCTCACGGTTACTAGAGCGTCCGTGCTTCCACCTCCGTTGTCGTTGTTCGAACATGCTCTGACAGTGCAGACTATTCGTTTCCAAACTGCGTGACGCTTGTCGTTTAGTGTTTGAGTTTCGTTTAGTATTGTTTTCCTGCAGTAGCTCCTGAATATTACTATCTTAAACTAAGTAACCAGAATAAAGACGGCTATAAAACTGGAGGAGCTGATAGAAAGTGTGAGAAAGTTTCCAACGCTGTACGATCAGTGTAGGAACGTGGATTACAAAGACAATGTTTGGAAAAGTTGCGAAGAAGCTGAATGTCGAAGGTATTTTATAGAATTTCGTCTCGTCGTTAAACGAATGAGGTAAAAGTGTAGCAAACTCTTCATTTTCGAGTCTCGTGTTCCAAGCATTTTGTTACCCAAACTTCCCCTTTTTTACTGCTCTGTAACCACGATTTCTGATTATATCGATCTTCTTCATCCAAACATGAGCTAAATCACGGTTACTAAAATGCTTCAACATCTGTGCACAGTGCCTTCCGCGATCGAGACTGGCGATGACAACTTCCAAGAAATCTCCATATCAATACGGTATGCAAGGGAAATGAGTGGGGCTTCCAAGAAATGTTTATATAAATACGGAATGAAAAGAAATGATTCGGGCTTCCAAGAAATGTTTATATCCATACATTATGCAAACAAATGAGTTGAGCGTCAAATAAATGTTCATATAAAGTTCTATAAACTTATTTATTGCATTTTTTATTATAATGTTAGGGCTCATTAAAACTCCAGTTTTTTTCCGAATGATCCCAGGAACGCATTTTTCCCAGGAATGTATTTCCGTGTGATCCGATTTTTCTGTAATCCGAGGGAGTCTGTGTCCCATCTACCTCGAATTATTGAGACTACTGTATTTCGCCCTCTTAAAAATGGTGCTCATAGAATGTGCTCCTTTGCATTTTATGCATTGATATTACCAACAAACACAGAAAAATATTTTAAACCTAATTCTTACCGCTATTTGTAAAACAGAATATTTTTCCCTTTACGTAAACACTAGATCATGCAACAAAAATTTAGGTTCAGATGGTTTCTGTTTTATTGGTTCACGTTCGGTATAAGAAAAGTGTGAGAGAATCAGTTTGCACAAGTTGAATTCTTTGACAATTGCGTTCGAGACAACCTAGTTGTTAATGTCTCAACAGAGTGATAAATGTAATTTATTTGTAATGAGGGACATTACAATAATGTTTTGACATTTACATGACAGAGCCTGGCATCTCTCCACTGATTAAACGCTAAAGTGTATATGTATTTACACAAGAGATCAACAGCTGCCAAGAATTCATCAAGATTGTACTAAGTTATCGGTGTCAGTCGCTTTAAGAAATGTTAGAAAATCATGAAGTTTGCATTTTTCCCTCGTACGAAACATTTGGATTTTATAACTATAAAGTTATTACATCAATCTGTTGCTCAATAAATGTAACAAAATACTTTAAAAACTTTCTACAAATTTGTTTAATACATTTTTAATAACAGTCTAGATATTTAAAAAATATTCATTTCTGAAATACTTGATGAAAAATAAGCACCTGTTTTAGCTGTCACTAGTTTAATGCGCAGTATGATTCATAACCTTTTATTGTCTACTATTGTTACGAGTAAAAATAAAACCTTTTTCTATTTTGGACGAATTTTGAAATTTCACAATACTCCTTTATACAGGCTTAGATGTTATAAACACAACATAATTTAGTGTATATGTATAGATACATATAACCTTTATAACAGATTGCAAAATAAATTTAAGCCTACCAAAGTTTTCCTCCTTGTGTTTGTGTATCTAGAAAGTTTTCCTCCTTGTGTTTGTGTATCTAGAAAGTTTTCCCCCTTGTGTTTGTGTATCTAGAAAGTTTTCCCCCTTGTGTTTGTGTATCTAGAAAGTTTTCCCCCTTGTGTTTGTGTATCTAGAAAGTTTTCCTCCTTGTGTTTGTGTATCTAGAAAGTTTTCCCCCTTGTGTTTGTGTATCTAGAAAGTTTTCCCCCTTGTGTTTGTGTATCTAGAAAGAACTTTAGTTACTTATATATTAGGTTATTTTTAAAAACCAATAGTAAATAGAAATAAAGAAACAAATAGAAATATTTAGTTGTTTGTAATTCCTAATCAAAACAGCTGATATTATTTTTTTTTAAATAACTCACATTTTGTTCATAATTAATAAATTTTGAATACAGTATCAAAATAATTCTATGTAATTTTAACCAAATGTCATTCAAAATGTATTTAATGTTTCTAATATTAATAATGTTTTAATGTTCCTACCATATATGTGATTAAATAATATATTATAGTTTAACCTATTATCCTAACTTATTATATACCTAAGCTTTTAGTATAAACCTGAGATTCGTATTTATCTTAGCGTAAACATGAGTGAACTGAATTTAAATATATATATAGGAGTGAAAGTGATAAAATTTCAATTTATTTATCAGGTATTATAATTTCATTAAATATAATACATCAATACATTCCCTTACAAATGTTCTATCTAATATAGTTTTTCCTTTACTTTTCTGTAACTATCCGACAGAATATTTACTTTATGTTACCAACTTTTATATTGTTTTTCTTCTCTTTTTTATGATTAATGATTTAATACTCATTTAATGGGTGTTTCAAAAAGTTATAATGCCTCTTTATAAATTTATCTTACATATGACAATGAGCATACAATTTTCGAGTTTATTTCTGAATTACATTGTTTCTTTGTTATTAAGCAAACAAGTTTCGATAGTAATAAAAATACCGAAGTTTTTAATATTATAAATTAAAGTTTTTAAATTGAAATTACTAAAATTTCATTTGAAACGTGATATACTTTCATGTAAAACGAAATCAATTAAAGTAAATCAATTTTAATTTACCAAAACTGTAAAGACTTACCACAAGAACTTCCACCGGGCTCCGTGATAACGATGAACGCCACCCCGATCTTGTCCCGACAATCCTATAAGTGTGGTTGATCTCTGTGGCAAAGGTTTTCATATCTGTGTCTTTATACTTACACTTGTATACTCTCTCTCATCTTACTTCATTACTGACGAAGGATTGACAATTTTATAAATATTTTTTCTGGTGATTAGGTTTCTGTTGATTCTAACGGATTGTCGATAGAATTCCATTTTAATTTATTTTTTTAATAGTTATTACTTTATTAATAACATCGACGTTCGTCTTTAGTTTTAATCGGTACCTAGTTGCCTCACTCTTGTGCTTCCATACAGCTCTTTTCCCACGAGTAAGAAATTTAAGTCCATTCATGGCATCCTTCTATACTAGTTCTTTGTATCTCTATTCTTGTCTAACATTAAAAGCTTTTATTGAATTTAATTAAGTCCCACCGTAATTGAATGTCTGTTTTATATGGCTAGTATTGTGTCTAAGTTGGTAGTTTAAAATAAAAGCAATACCCCATATTTTAACATTTCATTTGACTCTTAAAAATTTTTGGTTTCTTAGATATAGGCCTATATCTATTTTATGAACGGCTATTCCCTTTTTACCTAACAGGTAAAAACATTATTTTTCTCAGAAACAACTCCAAGTGTTGGATGTTGAAGCACTAAATCCCATACTAATTATATTGTGATTCCAAGTAATTGTTTCCGGTGCATTGTTTAACTGAATTTACAAATCTATCCCCTTTTTTTATTTATTTACGAGTAAATTTGTATTATATTTTTTAAAGTTTCATTTTGTTTGTAAACTGTTTTCTTATTCTTTGTGAAATTGACGATGGAATAAAGATGTGTCGATTGATTTGCGTTTAAATTGTGTTATTTACATTCGTAAGTATTTATTTCCTTGTTTTATTTCTTAGTTCATGTTTACCTTTTTTGAACAACACGGGGCCAGTTATAGATACAACTATGAAATAAAGCTTCTGTAATATAGTTTACACGATATTTTATTATTAAGATAATCCATTATCTATATATTTCAGACGTTTTCTTCAATTAAAAACCCCTAGAGTAATTACAGAAAAGGTCTAGTTCCAGATTTAAAAAAGTGTCTAAATTTGTATGACTCCTTGTTTATTTGCCAATTAAGAAACATTTTCGTGATACATTTCTCCATAAATTAATAAATTTAATTTCCTTTACATACTAGCATACTTGGTTTTACTGTAGACAATGGGTTCCCAAACAGGGGGCACGCTACCCTTGGGGGCGTGAAGGGAGCGAGACCAGTTGCGATTTCCTATTTCTAGGAAATAAATACTAATCTAACTAATTAGTTAGATAAATTCTCATTTAGTTGAAATTTTAAGTATACAATTTATTAAAATTTTAAGCTAAATTTACACCTCAGATTTGTTTTTTTACATAGGTTATTTTGTTGACCATGATGTTTAGAAAATTTAAATGAAATGTATGCATTTATAAAAGAAATATAAGTAAAGGTTGTGCAAATTTTGTAAACTTGAAATTAAATCAACATGACCACTTGAAAGTGTCGCGAAAGGAGTGTTTGCCATTCAATGGACAAATCTTCATGTTGGATAAAACAAAACACTTAGAAGTGTATCACAGGCAGCTTTTCGACTATACTTGCATTTTTCAAGTACTTACTTGTGCGAAAAGGTATTTTCCGCACTTGTTGCAATAACAACAAAATAAAGGGACAAACCTGATATTTCTAATACTTTGCGTTTCGCAATACTAAAATACAACCTCATCCTTCTCACTAACACATTTTCCTCTTATCAGTTAAAATTTACCTTGCGAATTAAAACTTGAAATGTTATATCATGTTTCTTTTGAAAATATGTATAAATAAATCAATTGTTTCACTCTCTCTCTCTCTCTCTCTCTCTCTCTCTCTCTCTCTCTCTCTCTCTCTCTCTCTCTCTCTCTCTCTCTCTCTCTCTATATATATATATATATATATCTTAATAAGGTTATACCATTTATTTATAGTGTAAAGTGGAGGGGGCGTTGGATGCTTTCATTTCAAGAAGAGGGTGCGTGGTACCGAAACGTTTGAGAGCCCCTACTCTAGACCTTAGTCTGGTCTCGTGCTGTCATTAGTAAAACATAGGAATTTGTTTCACTTTCACTTAAAAATCGTTAATACAAATCGTTAATACAAATAGTTAATACAAATCGTTATGAAACGAGACCGAGACCAGGAATTTGTAAAATTCCAGACGTTTCTTATAGAGTATATGTTTACTGTCAATATCAATATAAATCCCATTAAACTCCAACTACCAATTAGATAGAACTAATCCTTCTGAATGGAAGCCTTTGATATTACTGCTGTGTCACATCTTCCTAATAACCTGGGACTATCTACACCTTAGATATTAAATTATCTTGCAGTATATTCGAAGTTTCATTCCTATCAGTGTTTGTAATGCGATTGGTAAAATCACGCTGTTATTGGTTTATTTTTTGTGTTATATAGTTGTTTCTGAGTGTGTAAAGTCTTTCAGAGATTTTAATTTTTATTTCAAATTCAGTTTCATTATTTTTACAACATTGCATTTCTTAGAGAAACACCGATCCATAGAAGTTGGGTTTAGGTGTATCAATTTAAACGAAATATTTTTTGAGAGAAATTGTCTTTAAGCGCCTCTAACACTTTTTGAATGTAGTAGGCTATTGCATTTAGATTGCTTCAAAAGAACATCTTTCTTCAGACATCCAAAGATTGTCCCGAAGATGTATCACAGCCAATCAAGGCGCTTATAGTTTTGCTAATAGTGCGTAATTTTTAGCGCTAACAGTGCTTTATCTTTAAATAGAGGTTATTTGAAGGTTACGTTAAAAACATTTTCAAAAGGCGATTACTTATATATTTATGTATATTTGGTTTAACTAGGTATTCAATTACGATTTAATTTACCATATGTTTTCATACTCACAAATTATGTTATTTCTGCATTGTATATTATTAATTAAAAATGTTCAATATTATTTATCAGTTTAAACAATTTTAATTTATATATCAAGAAATAATAAAATACTGAATTTATAATAACTATTATAATTGATAAATGTTTTAAAATCTTTAGGTGAAAACCTATTTAACACTTTTCAAGAACTGATTTCAATTTAATTAGTTAATACAATAAACCTCAATAATTTTTTAACATCTATAAACGTATTACTACGGTTCTCATTTAAAATTCCACTTCTGTCTGCCAGTCTCTTCCTTTCTACATTTGTTTTAATAACCTCAATATACGTACAAACTGACGCATGAAATCTATATAGTAGCTTTGTTCATATTTTAATCTACTCTCCCGTGGTCGTAATCAGGATATCTAAATTGTTCAGCCTAAAAATTAATAAACGTTTAAGCAACTAATTTTTTTCATAACAATCTTATTCCTGGCGATATCTCTAACAGCTCAGCCTCTTTGGTGGTTTCTGAATATGTTAAAGATTGTTTAAACAAACATTACATTCACACAAATAGCATAGACTTTTAATTTCCGGGTAAGAAAAACTTGGAAGTTGAGTCCCGGACAACTTAGTTAAAATTGTTGCTCATTTATTTAACTTGTTTAACATTGTTAATTTATTGAGGTTTTGATACAACTGCTTGGATCATTTATCTATCAACATATGACCTTCATTTTGTTTTTGTATTATGTAATATAAATTTAATATAATTATAGATTTTATTTATTCTTTTAGTGTGAATGCAAAAAACCCGTGTAAGGAAGTGGTAATAAAATGAAAAGTAACTGAAAATATAAAATCTTTAAAAACGTTTTATTGTTAATAATCTTCCTTTAGTAATAATTATATCAAGAGCGTCGGTTTTGTGTTTTAGTTTTCTACAAGTTTTTATAGACACACATTCGAATGGTATGTGTATGCCCTAAGGCGAGAGAGACTGTAAGCACCTCTTTGTAAATCACCTCTCCCGTACACAAAGAGTCCTGATGCTTTAGGTAGCGACTCCGAAGAATCTACGGAGATCACCAAAACCTTCGATCTCAGACTGACTCACATTGGACATGATTACGTCGGGATTCACCTTTATTTCCAAGGAATAGTATTTAGAATTAAAAAATATCGTTGAAATTACCTAAATGTAACAGTTTACAAAAATGTAGCTGTGTATACCAAGATCTAGTAGGTGAGTAACCATCGGCGGTGGTCCGATGTATGTGATTGTGTGTGTGAGCGAGACGGTGCGAAGTTCGCTTAGGATCCTCTGAGACGCTCGAACGAGACCAAAGGTTCCAGGTTCTTCATGTGGCAATTCCAAATTCCAGTCCGCACAAGTGTGTGGTTCTTATCGTGAACTCAGTTGGTAGTGAGCACTTATAGTCCGTAAATAAAAGGAGCTCTGCCCTGTTTCTTCTAAACTATGAAAATTGGAAAGTCATGGGTCTGTTTTTACTTTTTAAAAGTAAATTGAAAGTTACATTTGTTTAAGAATTTACCCTCGTTTACACAAACATTCTGCGTTAGAAATCTCTCTTTATGTCGGTTGAGTCCAAGTGAATGACCCTGAACACACGATACTATATTTTGCGTTCTTTCCCTAGTTCTATCGATTTTCAAGTACCCTGACGTCTTACTACAACAAGTAGTTAGTTACCTTTGTAAGGTCCCTTAAGATATTATATCTACCTCAGTGTCGCTACCATGAACCCATATTGTCTACTAGGGGTTATACATATAGGGGGATGGTCGATCCCGTAACTTTAACGGATCGGTGATTTTAGTGACAGCGCCAGGTTTGGTTCAGTGACTTTTACCGGTGACAAGGGATACTGAGACTGCTCTGTATGTGCCAATAACAGGCAGCCATGCCACACTGGTGAAATGATTCTACATTTCACTTTTTTTTTTGGAAGTCTCATTTTATTTTAAAATAAACTACGAAATTAAGAACAAACTACCGAGTGCTAAATACTGTCTGCACACAACACTGTCACTGTCTTGAAAACTGACACAAATCGACCACCCATACACGACGTAAATGAGTAGAACCAGTGACAGCGACAAACCAACCAATGACAGCCGTTTCAATCAGTGACAGTGACAAATCAACCAATGGCAGCAGTTTCATTCACTGACTGTTACGTTTCACCCAATCACAACAGAAGCAAATTCCAATCGATCCATTGTCACTGGAACTGGCATTTTCCATATTTTGTCACTGGTACCACCAGCAACAAACCAATATTAGTGACAAGACACCATGACAGAAAATATCAACCATTCCTAGTTATACCTATATCTTTACAAACCTTCGTAGATCATAAAAGGGAAGGAAGAGACTGGCTTAAAATTACAACCTGTTATCTATATCCATGGAAACACAATTAGGGAATCAACATGGCATCCTGTAATTAAATAACAGTATCAAGTTAACCAAAACTGTTAAATAATTATTAAAATAATCCGGTTATCAAAAAAACGTTGTATTCATTTTCTTTGCGTCTGTTAATTAGTATTAAATTTAAAAGACATAATTATCAGACCAAACGTTATTTAGAATATTTTTGATAAATTTGTTATATATGAATCACTTTATTGATTTGTATTTTCCATTGTTTTAGATGAGTAGGGCTAGTAAGGTACGCATGAGTAGGCTTGGCTACTATTACTTACAGTTTAACATTTTTTTCTCTAAATTGTAGCCACTCTATAACTTTAGCTACAAGTGTACTTCTATTTCTTTATTATTTGGACTTTTTCTGTTGATATGCAGGAAGCATAACATCTGTTGTTTCATTGTAGTGTAAGACTTAGGTCCAAAACTAATTGTTTCTAACATTAAGAGAATATGAGTCAATTAACATTTATTTCAATTAAACAACGACGTTTAAACTGATTTTTTATACCTTTTTCAAGCATACAAATTATACAAAAACAGTCTGATTTAGATAGTAGGCCTAAAGTACAGTAGCTATCGAAACATTGTTGTTTAATTGAAATAAATGTGAATTAACTCTTTTGCCTTCATATCAAGACTTGTGAGTGGATACACAAACATAATTTCCTCTAAGATTCTACTAAATTATTTTTAAAATGTGTGTTTGTGTGTGTTTGTTTCTCTCTCTCTCTCTGTGTGTGTGTGTCCATGCGAGCGTTTTGCTACTAAATTAATAATTACCATTTTAACGACAACGGGACGAAGAGATGTTCCGAAGCGATAGCCCTACGGCCGCTTAACCGGTCATCAGGAGCGAGTTATCGCTTCCAGGAACCAGATCAGTGCATCTGTGTACGTGACCCCGGTCAGCATTCGTAATACATCTTGAAGCTCACGTAACCAATGCCCCTCAGATCCTGTTAAGGTCGTTGCAGCGAGGATCTGGTGCACCGAAGAAGAGTCATTGCACCCTACTCCAGTTTCACTGTATCCATGAATAAGCTGCTTAAGAAATGGGTACTCATTTATGATGAACTGAGCATAAGGATTTTCTTACGTTTACAAAAAAAAGTATTAAAAATAAATTACCTGCAAGTTCAATTACATCAAAAGCTTCAAAATTAACCCTGGTCTCAGAGATTTTCCAACTTGTGTAACAAATAAATTTACTAAATGCAACAATATTTATGTACTGCATTGTTCATTTTCTATAGGCGTCCAAAACATAAATAAAAAGGGAATCAAACATAAACAGCCACTTAAAACTCACCATTTTTTATTTTAAATCACTGACCCCTAAAAAAATATTGTTTCTTGTTAATCTAAAAATATCTCTAATAATTTCGAAAACTTAATGATTTGTTAAATAATTTTGCACAAAAAACTATCGAGCAGCATATAAAAATTTAATAGAACCTTATCATAAGCTTCTTTCATCGTTATCTTTTTGAAAAAAGGTTCCGAACTTGATAGTTCTAGTCTCCGCCTAAAAACCTATATTTTACGATGGTGATCTGAGGGCTTCTAAGAAATTATTTGATAAATATCTTCAGAAAAGCAGATTATCTCGGTCCATGGTTTTTATATTTTATATTTTTAGGCCAAAATTAATGGCACTGAGAACTGTTGTTGAATAGAATACAAATATATTCCTTACATAATTATAACAACCGAATAACTAAATACTACTTTTGATTAATTGACTTGATTACATGATTTCTTACGATTATAAACACTCTGTACTAGCTTAAAGTAAAGAGTAGAAAACTCTGTTTTGTTTTGACTGGATGACCAGACCAAGGACTGTATACAGAAACTAGTAAACAAACCTTGCACTAATCAAACGATAGATTTAAAGCCACATAAGAGTGTTTACATGGTTTGACCATGGATCAGATTGCGACTGGAAACAGAGTGACAGGAAGCGAATATGTTTCGATTTAACACTGGCCGCCTAAATAAAACATTTGACTTCTGAAAGAAAAGGACAGGATTTTCTAGTAATCAATGACTCTTAACGGAATTATCTTAATCAAATTAAATGCGTTTAAATATTTATGCATAATTTGATATCTACAAAATGTTTCTTGGAATATTATATTAAAAAATTACAATTCATTGTAGGTGTACTACTAAATATTATTAAAATAAATATTTATATTTTCTAGGTTAGCTCAAATTAAAAACAAATTAACAGTTTACACTAAATATATTGTATAAAAAAATCAAGTACTATCAAAATATTCTTTAATTCATTAAATTTCTCTATATAGCTCTTTACATTTAAAAAACTAACAAAAACTAGAACTCAACACCTTATAATCATTAAAAAAACGAAATTATATTTCCCCCTCCACTATTATGAATCTTTTGTATTTATAACTTAACTTCGTTTGCAAAAATTGCTCTTTAGAGGTAGAACCAAGGTAAAAACCATTCACAAATTTTTTTGCAAAATTTATTAAATAGGTAATTTTATTAAATATGTTAATTCATCAACTTAAAGCAACTATGGCGTAAATGTTTATATTAATTAAAACAACCTCTCACCACAAATTCAACAAATTTTATTTTATCCTTATGTACATTTCGCCTACAAAGTAATCATCTTCAGAGGTATTTTTACAAATAACTAACTTACAGCTAAACCTATGCGTATTTATAAGCAACGGGAACTCCTTGGCCACGCCCCCTACACTATCCGACCAATCATGTTACGAGTAACAACTAGGTCTGGTCTAACAGAAGGAGTTACCGTTACATTATTTTTGAATTTTACAGTAATTATTAAATTTACACATTTAACAATTAAAACTATAACTATCTCTTAACTAATATATACAATTGGGAATTCGGGATAGGCCCTTTGTCAGAATTTAATAATTTATTAGTTTCATATTTATTAATAAACATACTTTCGGAACTATTTAACATATTTTTTGATTTAACATTTTTAATTAATTTAAGGTTATTTATATCTAAGTTATGATTAGTTTCTAAGATATGTTCAGCTACACTTGATTTCTCTGGCCTTTGAAATTTTATATGACTAATGTGTTCTTTGAATCTAGTGGAAATTTTTCGTTTAGTTTGACCAATATAAATCTTTTCACATGAATTACAAGTTACTTTATAAATCCCTGACTTATCCAATGTTTCTATTTTATCTTTTGGGTTACCTAAGAGATTTTTAAGGCTATTTTGGCTCTTATATGCTACTTTAAAATTTACTTCTTTAAAAACTTTTTCTAGGCCTTTTGTTAAATTTTTATCAAAGGGTAAACTAATATATTTATTTTTAACAGTTTCTCTCTCTGGTATTAAGGTAGTGGAATCTTTTCTTAATTTATTCAAACTCTGTTTTCTTAATATATTATTAATAATTTTAGGATCATATCCATTAAATTTGGCTATTTCTTTAATTCTAGCAAGTTCAATTTCAAATCTAATTTTATTTAAAGGTGTTTCAATTAATCTATTAATCATACTATTAAATACTGCAAGTTTATGTGACATACAATGGTTCGAATCTTCGGGGATATACCTATTATTATTCGTAATTTTGCGATATATATCAAACTCTATTTCATTATTGTTCCGTATACATAAAATATCAAGAAACGGTAAACTATTATTCTTCTCTAACTCATAAGTAAATTTAATGTTTCTATGGTGTTTGTTAATATCTGATAAAAAATTGTTAATATTACATTCTTTAAGATTAAAAATTGCAAAAATGTTATCTACATACCTAACCCATACCTTTGGAAAATACGAGAGTTTATTTTTTAATTCTTTTTCAAAATTGTTCATAAAAAGTTCAGCTATAAAAGGTGATAAGCTATTACCCATAGCTGTGCCATCTTTTTGCTCATAAAATTCATTATTAAATGAAAAATAATTTTGTTTCATACAACACCTAGCTAAATTAACATATTGGTTTACTTTATCATTCTCAATTTTATTTTCAATTAAAAATTCTTCCAACAAAATTAAAGTTTCGTTCAACGGTATACTAGGAAATAAAGAACAAACATCAAATGATACCAAAATCTCATCATTTGTTAATTTTATATTTTGTATTTTCACTATAAATTC
Source organism: Prosapia bicincta (assembly GCA_036971475.1). NCBI lineage: Eukaryota > Metazoa > Arthropoda > Insecta > Hemiptera > Cercopidae > Prosapia > Prosapia bicincta. The sequence continues at coordinate 1,971,109 of JBAIZL010000406.1, forward strand.
TCTCGTATTTCTTACTGAGCATGAATTTGTATTAAATTTTAACTTTCCAAAAGTTATTGTCAACCATTTTGATAGAAGATAAGTTGGTGAATCAATTCCTGAGACAATTGGTCTCACCAAATTACCTTATTTATGTATTTTCGGAAGACAATACAACTTTGGCAAAACAGGATTTGGGACCTTCAATTTATATATTTCATTTTCCGGAATCACTAAAGTACAATTTTTAATAACAGTTACCGTTTCTTTTACAAATCTATTCAGTGGGTTATTTATTAATTTTACAAAAATCTCATCTTTTAACAAATTATTTACCCTATCTACATAATCATTTTTACTTAATATTACAATTATATTACTCTTATCTGCTTTTAAATAATAACAATCTTGTGCTCTTAAACTTTTTACAATCTTCAACTCCTGGTTAATCCTAGCTTCGTTCTTCTGTAATCTGAGGTTTTCTTCAATTTTCATTTGGCAAACTTTCCTGACGTAATTCTTATCCGTTCCTTTTAAAGAACTTATACTGCTCTCAATATTTCCTACTACCTCTTCAATGGTGTTCCTACTATTGTTTTGCAATGAATATTTCAATCCTTTACTTAATACTTCTAATTCCATCGGTGTAAATTTTATGTTAGTTTCATTCCTAACTAACTCTACATCTTTTTTTAGGTTAGGTTTCATATTTGTATCAAAATTATTTTTACCCAACCCGTTTAATTTTCTTTCTAATTTTTCGGTTTTCTTCATATATTTATGCTCGTAAAAATACCTCTGAAGATGATTACTTTGTAGTCGAAATGTACATAAGGTTAAAATAAAATTTGTTGAATTTGTGGTGAGAGGTTGTTTTAATTCTTATGTTAACTCATATTTCTATAAAATCGAAATAGAAATAGAAATCGTATATAGAAATGTTTCGTCTCTGCTACAATTGTAACCAGTTAGCCTTCATAAACACCAGTATGCAACTTCTCGCTCTTCAGTGTGTTTGTCTAAAGATCGAATGGCTTTTCTGAATTTCTGTTGAAATTTAAGTTTTTAAGTAACAAATCAAAAGGTATTTAGTAGGTCATGTGTTGTATCATAGACTACATAAGCAATCGTACTTCACAACACTGCAGTTTTACTTCATCAAAATCATTGACAAGACTCTACTTGTATTGATTTTTAGATACAATGTAAAACTTATGGATTATTTTGAATGATTTTTTAATTTACGTAACCTCTGTTGAACTTACAAAGGTTTTTTTATTATATATATATATATATATATATATATGCATTATTTTGCCAATTTACAAACATTTTACAGAATAAACATCACAAACGGGGTTTTTGCAAAAAAATGTTTGTGAAATAGGTATTTAATTTAATATTAAAGAACATCATTGACTATGAACTTTTAAAATATTTTGTGGATAAAAAGATAATTTGTTAACAATAATTTACATTGGAGGCAGTTCATCGAAATAATAACTTTAACGGCAGAGTATGAAAACGTTCAGAACTGGAAACTATTAGAACTGTCAAAAGTGGCAAGCAACTTGAGTGAATTTTATCAATCAAAAGACATCTTGAGAGAAAGTGATTTCTACTGGATGCAGATCTAACTGAGGCAGCGAGGTGATCCCGCACATTTGGAAGATGATTCGATCAGTTATACTCGTAAACCCCTACCTTGACTATATCTATACCCTCCATTACAAATATAGATTTGTCTACTTTCAAACAGTTCTTTTAAATGATCTAAAACACTGAAAGTAGCTTGCATATGTTATAAGATAAAAGGTGATGCCAAAGCAATCGTATCAATTCATACTACTAATTTAAACAATATCGCGTTAAGATATTAAAGTCAGTTATGCAAACCCGTTCGTGTGTGTGGCAAACAATTTTACCTTTACATTTAACTCCCACGTGTATGTCACAGTGTTTTGTAATGGTCGGAGCAGCTAAATAATAATTTTGTGAAACGTGAAAAAGAGTACAAAATATGAATTTTATATTTGTTTTTAACAATATATTACTTAAATACTAACGCCATTGGTTTTATCTGAACCCAGTTGTTATTAACATAGGGCGAAAAATCTAAATAAAATAACACAATAAATGGTTAGAACAAAAAAAACACAATGTGACCCTTAACAATGTATGAGCTTAGCTTGTGAGTATGGTAGTGATTTCTCAATAGCACCAGCCTGCTTCTTAGAAGCTTTCTTCACCTTTGGTTTTAATAGAATCTGTAGAATTTAGAATTGCAATAAAATTAGTTAATAGAGAACTTTTATTCGATGTTAAAAGGTTTAATGAATAAAATTGTATTTAGTAACAAATAAAAGACGTACACATAACTCACAAATAATTCATTTATTTACTGAGACCCGTTTCGATTACAAAGTCATCATCATCAGTGAGAGTTGCTACTACAAACCTTTACTTACAACAGTTTTAGGTTAGAGTTTGTAGTAGTAGCACTCACTGATAATGATAACTTTGTCATCGACAGGTATCTGAGTGAATATATGATAAATTTGTGAGTTTTGTGCACGTGTTCCATATGTAATTAACATAACCTCACGAGCTAAGCTCAAAGAATAGTTGCTATAAAATTGTATTTATCGAATTTAATTTAAATCAGTTTTAAAACTTGTCAGACGCGCCTAACAATGGTTTCTTTAAAAGTTTGGAATAATATTACATGTCATTGTTATTGTATTTAATAAATAACATTAAGAATGATTAAAATATACTTAAACTGTTACATTTATTAACTAGTAAAAATATATTTAATAACGTTTAAACTTAATACATATTAAGAATAGAGTTACATAACCTACATTTTAAAACAGCTGTTATACAGCATAGCCTATAACATAAAATAATCTGTTATATGATATCATGTTTATTAGCAATAATTAAAGATAAAATGAAGAGTATCTGTGACGTGACGGATGAAATGTTCTTTTTGAATGAATCATACAGTCAGCCAAAAGAAGTATTTTCTTCAATAACAAGGAATACCACGTCACAATGATTAATTTACTTTGTCGTACTCGTTTTAATAACAAAGTCATCATCTTCAGGGAATAGAGGTAAAAAATGTGTTTAGCTAAAATCAATTTTAATCACAGCTTAGAACCCGTGTATTTATAACCTACTCTCAGAAGACATCGACGTTATGATTGAAAGTCCTATTAGAAAATAAAATAATAATTGTGTTTTGGTGTGTTATTATTTAATAATAAGGCAGTTAAAAATTATTTACAATAGGTTGGTTAATCTATGTATTTCATTTAATCTTACACTGGTAAATATATTATTAGCAACAGTTAAAACGTAAAAGCAAAATAAATGTAACCTATGTGTAAATTGTTATATTACGTATGTTGTCGGAATACGATAAAATGTATCATTATAAAAAATGCCACACATCACTTATTTTTCAAATATCCATTCCAAGGTAAATAGTAGTCTAATTGTAACTAATATTTAACAAGTATTTTCATATGTGTTATTGATTGCTCACAGGTGGCTAATCGGTTATTGTAAATATTTGGATCCAAAACTTAAAGCATTGATTTTCGAATAGAAACTGTATATTTGTATTTTTGGAGATGTAACTTACGTAATAATTTTGTATATTTGGCCTACTTCCTCCTAACATAGTACTTATTTAACTACCTAAAATTTGTATTTACCTATTTACTTTCTAAAATATGTCAGTACCTACTTCACACCCATTATATAGGTTGAAGGAGCTCTCTTTAGATCTGAAAAATTGTTCTAATAGATTTCTATGAACTTGAATCACAAATATAGATATAAATTACTTGAGACTAAAAGGATATATAATTATTCACCTTTTTGCCTCTTAGACGAAGGCAAA